>JADLZK010009451.1:0-292284 GCA_015847255.1 Hyparrhenia diplandra | reverse complement strand
ATTGATGAATATGTTACAAGAAAGTGTTACAATATCCTTGTTGTGTAGTAGTGGTAGAAGATAGTGTAGACGTGGTGTCTATGCTATAGTCTACCTTCGTTTGCCTCGCACTCGCATGGGTGAGGGGATGGTGGTAGGTGGTGATAGACCTGTTCGTCCTTAGCATTCCCCCATGTTCTAATATGGCGTAGAGCCGTAGGCTAGCAACGCTTGGCGGACCAAGTGTTATCCGGTGCCCGAAGTAAGCAAGTGGTAGTAGAGTTTAGCTATCCAAAAGACCCTAAAGCTATAGGAATCCATCTCTATTCCTTTCAAACTCTACCCTTGGGTTGTCCTTGGATGAACTAGCTGGGAGAAAGTACCTCCGTTCCCTATGGAAAATACGATACCCTGAATACTTCCGGGTGAAGGCTACAATGGTATTTCCGTACGCTTGCGGATTATTCTGCATTCGTTACAAAATGCCAACAATCATCTACAAACTTGGGGAACTCTCTGTCGATTGCTCTCCACTAGGACCCATCGACGGGGTATCTCAACATATTGTCTACCTTACGATCTTCTTTGTGCCATCGCATCAACTTTGCATGCTCTTTGTTTCTGAACAAATGTTTCAAGCATGGTATTATTGGAGCATACCACATCATCTTAGCAGGGATTCTCTTTCTGGGACATTGTCCATTGCCCTCAACATCACCGGGGTCATCTCGCCTAATCTTATACCGCAATGTATGGCAGAGCAGGCATTCATCCAAATTATCGTACTCCTTGCCGTGGTAGAAGATGCAGTCATTAGGATGCGCATATATCTCCTGGATTTCTAATCCCAGAGGGCAAAGGACCTACTTTGCTTTATTTGTAGTGTCAATCAATTCGTTATCCTTCAGAAGCATCTTCTTTTGGATAGTCAGTAACTCTCCAAATCCCTTGTCTGATACACCATTCTCTGTCTTCCAATGTAGTAATTCTAGTGTGGTACCCAACTTTTTCTATCTATCTTCACAAGTCGGGTATAGCAATTTCTTGTGATCCTCTAGCATACGCTCCAACTTGATCTTCTAATTTTCACTTTCGCATTCTCTCTGTGCATCACGGATGGCCTAACTAAGATCATCAGCGGGCTCATCTTCTGCCATTATCTCTTCTTTAGCTTCCCCCATTGTAGTATCATCAAAGGCACCATATTCAGTAAAACCACGAATAATATTATTGTCATAATCCCTTTCTTCTTCTTTATCTTCATTCATTATAACACCGCTTTCTCCGTGCTTAGTCCAATAAATATAGTTGGCATGAAACCTGACCTAAATAGGTGTTCGTGAAGCACCTTTGAGCAAGAATAATCCTTCCCATTCTTGCATAGGACACATGGGCCACACATAAAACCATTCCACATGTTTGCCTTGGCCACATTTATGAAATCATGCATGCACATAATGAACTCTAGGGAGCGGCGGTCAGCGTTGTACATCCATTGCCAGTTCATCTGCATTACATGACGTACACCACATCAAAAACTTTTAATAACCCAAATTACACAACATGCATGATTAGTAGTTAATTAAAAGAACCAAAATATCCATCAATCAACATAATTAATTAATATCCTATGCCACACGGCAGTTTCACTTTAAAACATTAATTTATTCAAGCCTAGATACAATGTATATAATCCCAAGTAGCACTAAACAAACTAGACCTACAATGCACTTCAGTAGAAAAAGGATTTCACGACCAATTCTAACTAAAACAGACAAATCATCGATGGACTTCTTCTGTTGGTTCACTGGCTCAACATCCACACTTGCACTCTCATCAGCCGCCTTAGCGGCCTATTCTGTAAGATATTTTTTGACATGAGTAACATATTCTTCCTCCTAGTACCAACCGCTACATGATCTAGTGCCATCCCACTTAAATTACAACACCAAATGACAAAAACATTAATCAAAATCATCACACAAAATGGCTACAAAACATAAACAAACATGACAAAAAAAACAACTCACATTGCGATCCGGAGACGTGTAGAAGATACAACTGTTGGTAATTCTTAGCGTTAGCAGAAAAGTCTGCAAGTGCATGGCAAGTACCATTGTAGCACTTCACCCGGAAGTATTCAGGGTATCGTATTTTCCTCAGAGAACGGGTGTAAGAAGTCTCTGAACTAGTTCTCCACGATAGATGAGATGAAGAGTAGCTTGGGTAGTGAGGTTTCTTAACGGTAGAGATCCTAAGCAAAGATAACCTTGTCACTATGGACTTACTTCAGGCACCGGAGCGCACCTGGTCTGCCAGGCGATACCGGCATACGGCTCTACTCCATACAAGACGTGGGGGATTACAAGGGACGGACAGGGCTGTCACCACCTACCACCTACCACCTCGTCCATCCGTGTATGGGGCAAACGAAGGTAGACTATAGCCTAGAAACCACGCCTATGTAGTCTTCTACTACTCTAGTGTGTCGACAAGGCTTACCCGTTCCTGGGGCCCTTCTACTAGAGTACTCATCACAAGGACGAACGACGAACCCACAAGTATATAATGAGCAAAAGATAACTTACTCAAGAACTTAATACCGAAAGATAAACAACGATAGTTCTTACTCCAAGTAGTAGAACAATCGTAGAGGTACAAGTGTAGAGGAAGCCGACAAGTCCAGCACTCCGTCCACCCTATGTACGAGGCTCGCCTAGTACAAGGAGTAGAGGAAGCCGATACTCTGAGATTCCTTCCAACTCTTGCTCACTCAACCCCTTAACTAATCTAGCTAGAAGCTAATAGGAAATGTGGCTTGCTCTTCCTCACATCTCTCTTGCGTATGTGCAAGTGCAAGTGAAATGAAGTGATTGATCCAAATGGTGGATGCTCTTTGTAGAGGGGAGTTGCTCCTTCTTTTATAGCATGGGAGAGGTCGGTTTTGGCACCAAATTTGGATTGCCCCGCATGCAACCGCCCCCTAGGCCCACGCGAGATATCGCCAGAGAGAAGTTTGGGTGCGAACCGCCTTGCTTCGGTCCGCCGACCAGGTCCGTCCGAGCCCAGCCGGGCGCCGTTCATGGCCCGGCTTCTCTGGCTCGCTTGCTTTATGGGCCTGGACCATGTAACTAAAGGGGCAATGGTCCAATTCGGCCCTAAGTGTTGGGCTTGCTCATGCTTTGCTTGTTTGCGTCTTCTGGAAAGCGTATTTTGGTTATTTTCAGGTTTGTCCCTGGAAAACATGTAATATAGCAAAACTTGTGGAAATGTTAGTCCATAAGCCCTATTCTAGAGTTTTAATGATTATTTATCAAATTTTATGTGAATAAAGTTGGTGGTAGAATATTAGTTAAGGATCGCCAACAATGACCCTTGTTGGGACGCTCCTTCACTCGGTACTCCAACACAATCTTCTTCCCACACTTGCCGCACGGAATGAGAGAGAGGTCCGGCCTCAGTCGCTTATGAACTCCACGCAAGCCCGAGGAACCAGAAGCGGTCGCCATACTCACTATACTCCTTTTGACGAACTACTATAAATTTCTCATTTTCTAAGCCATGAAACTGAAATGAGCTATATAAAAATCCTAAATTTCTCTATTATAGTCTATGTATACTAGCAATGAAAGGTGCATACTAGTTTTGATGAATTACTATAGCTTCTTTCATCTAAATATGCAAACTATCAAGTGATTTTGAGCTCAAATGGCGTATAAATCAAGAAAATTCACCATTATTCCCATTCTAAAAACCACAAATTTCCCTATTCTAGACTACAAAATGAGAAATGCTAGTGATGAAATATGAGAGGATTAAGTTGGTAACCTTTAGAACCGAAGAATGGACAGAGGAGTCAAAGAAATCGGAGATGGCCGGAGACGCGCGAGCAGCAGCAGAGCAGGCGACGAGCAAGCATAGAGAGCTGCAAATGGCTCAGGCTAGGGGAGTAAGAAGGGTGGTATATAGCCCGGACCTTTAGTCCCGTTTTGTGGTTCCAACCCGCACTACAAGTCTAATAATAGTCCCAGCTTGAAACCACCAACCGATTAAAGGTTTAGTCTTACCGGCAACTGCATCCGGGACTAGAGGATGGTTGTTGATGGTAGATGAAGTCTAAAATCAATTATTAATTTTTCTATCATACAATGGATAAATTCTATTAAAAAGAAGATTATTACTAATGAATTCCACCAGTTTTGGTGTATACTGCTGTTTTGTAGGAAAGACCCAGAAAAAGGTATAAAAGAGAGGAATGAAGTACCAAAAGAAAAGAAACATTTCAGCAATGTTAATATACGACTCTAGAAGACCTGAGAACACACCACCCAAAGGTGGGACCCATATCTAAAAAATGTGGGGTCGACCGCCCTGGCTAGTGGGGGCGGTCGCTCTGCCCTGATGCTACCATGTGTCCAGCTTCTAGAACCTTCCTCCAACCGCCTTTGAGATTACATCTCCACCATCCATTAAGGTCGGTTTGATCCAAGGGCTGAGATTCATCCTATGGTGCTATATAAACAGAGGCAGACCCCCCTGAAACACTAAGTCAGATCTTCATGTTCAGAGCTAGAGAGCATAATTCCAATTTGCTACTACAGATCTTGATTAGCAACCAAGATTAGACCAGTTCTTAGAATTAGTCTATAATTATAGTTAGAGAGATTAAGTAAGGAGTAGATTGGAGGAGTTCTGGCCCGTCGGTTCTTCTCTGCTGTATTCTGTGGGATCAAGTTATTCGTGAGAAGAGCATGCTTCTGAGATTCTCTGGTATTCGACTTCATAATTAAAGTAAGTTTTTCTTTATTTTTTTCAAGTTTGCAACTCTCTTTTGAGTACTTTAATCCTGGTTGCTCTAGATTAAAGGAGTAATTCTTAATTTAAGCATGGTGCTTAGATTAGGTTTGCTTGTGAATGCCCCTTATTAGCTTGGATTCGGTGGTAGTATCATGAAGGTAACTTTTATAGCTTCATTGAATCCTCTGTAGCCCACATCCTATTAATAGGTGAATGATATACTTATGTCTATTCTTATTAGAGGAACTTTGCTTTGCTCTTTTAAGAATTAGCGTCCAAGATAGAACAATATAAAACAAGGGTTATCAAAACTAGAATTAGAAAACCAGAAGGAATTTCCTTGTCTAGCTATTTTCTTAGGTCCCTTGGTTGTGAAGTAGGATTAAGTAAACCTAGTTATATTCACCTACTGTTCCTTTGGGTTCGATATTAAAATCGGGAGTTCATCTTTTGGTAAAGTGCTACAATCATATTTTTATCTGTGCGCTTGTGGATATCTTATCTTTATTGTGTGCATTTAATTTATACCAACAAGCATTTCTGGCACCATTGCCGGGGAACGGTAGTTTTGCTAGATAGTAACTTAGAGTATTACTTTAATCTTATATTATACTTTTATATTTTATTGCTTTGTTTAATTTTCAGTATTTACTTTTCAGCATTTACTTTTTAGTATTTTACTTTTCAGTATTTACTTTATTATTTTTACTTTACCTTTAAAATGGAACAAAAACTTTTATGTCAATATGGAGCACCTTTCTCTCATATCATAAACCGGTCGAGTCTGCTAAACCTATTTTATCTTCTGGTTATGAGTTAAGTCCAGAGTTAGTTAGATTAGTTTAGGAAAACACTTTTCCTGGTGATGAAAAATGAAAACTCCTATTCCCATTTGCTTGAGTTTGAACAAACATGTGCATGCTTACATATAGAAGGCATGTCTGATGAAACCTTAAAATGGAAGATTTTTCCTTTATCTTTGCTAGGGAAAGCTAAACATTGGTATGCTCATCATATAGAGGATAGTTAAGGGGATTGGGAAGCTTTGTGCTCTAGTTTTTGTTTACAACATTTCCCAATCCGTAGGGTTGTCAAACTTTGTCTAGAGATTCTAAGTTTTAAATAATTAGAAGAAGAATCTTTGGGTAAAGCTTTGGAACGTCTTGATATGATCCTAAATTCTGGTCCCAATCTTGCTTTGCCAGAACCTATGATTCTTCAACACTTTTTTATGGGCCTTAATAATGATATCTTTGTAATATCTAAATTTGGCCGCGGGAGGTTCGCTCATGCATACCATTGTTGAACATCCTAGGACAATTCTTATGAAAATTTTAGATTGCCTCCCTGAAAAAAAAGAAAAAGTTATTAGAAGAGCCTAAAAAACAGTTTGAGCCTTTACTAGAATTATCTCAACCCTCACTGTTTTAGAACCCTGAACTACCCAAAGAAGAAAAAAGGAGGAAACTCCACTTACTGATTTTATGCTTGATATTGAAGATGATCTTTTGATGACTTTGGAAATACTTTTAAAATATCAAGTAGTAAGAAAACCTTATGAAAAGTCCTTGTCTATAGAAGTTTCTGAAGAAAAACTTTTAAAAGAAACTATGAAAGAATTAATTTCTGTCATAAGTTATGAATGGATAGAAGAGATAGAACTTTCACCTGATATAATCTGACTAGATACACGTTCTATTTCCATTAAATATCAATTTAATAGAGGACCTTTTGATGCTCTGTATAACTCTATAGTAGGAGTTAATATCATGTATGCTCTCTTTATGCTAGATTATGTTGAAGATATGTCTTTATCTCCTACTAACAAATGTATGAAAAACCTTTTTGGACATATTGTTCCAAGTTTAGGAATTTTATATGCTCTACCTATCATCATAAATGGAATACAAGTCCGACTGAGTTTTTATGTTTTTGATATTAGGGAGTTTGATGTTTTAATAGGGCAACCTATAGGGAAGCTTATCTTTGTAGGGGAACTAGGGAAATTAGATGTTAGTCTTGGGAAAGATCTCAAGTTTTCTATGTCCTATGCTCATACTTTGAATATAAAAATAGAGTCCTCCCCTAGGATAGAGCTAATAGAGGAAGTTAAGGATGTTTCGTTTGATGATCCATTAGAATTAGATGAAGATACCCAATCTTTCATCGAAGAAGAGGATAAGGATCCAATCGATCCTGGACCCCTTGATGAATTATTAGAAACTCCTAGGCCTCCTATAGAACTTAAACCTTTACCTTCTGGCTTTAGATATGCTTTTCTAAATTATGATCAGGATTCTCCTGTAATCATAAGTGATAAACTCTCTCCTGAAGAATCTTTACGTCTTATAACTGTCCTTGAAAAGCATCGAGCTACTTTTGGTTATTCACTCCAAGACCTTAAAGGGATTAGTCCAGTTCTTTGCACCCATCGCATTCCCACAGATCCTGATATAACACCTTCTAGAGAGCCCCAACATAGGTTTAATAATGTGATGAGAGAAGTTGTAGGGAAAGAGGTTTTAAAGCTGTTGCATGCCGGTATCATTTATCCTGTAGTGAGTGAGTAAGCCCTATCCAAGTTGTGCCTAAGAAAGGAGATATGACTGTCATTAGAAATGATAAAAATAAATTAATTCCCCAAAGAACCTTTACTGATTGGAGGATGTCCATTGATTATAGAAAACTTAACAAGGCAACTAAGAAAGACCATTTTCCTTTATCTTTTATTGATGAAATGCTAGAAAGGTTAGCTAACCACTCTTTCTTTTGTTTCCTTGATGCTTATTCTGGTTATCACCAAATCCCCATCTATCCTAAAGATCAAAGTAAAACCACTTTTACATGTCCATACGGAAATTATGCCTATCGTAGAATGTCTTTTGGGCTATGTAAGCTCTAGCTTCTTTTTCAAATATGTATGATGTCTATATTTTCTCGATATGATTGAAGAGATTATGAAAGTTTTCATGGATGATTTTTTTGTTTATGGAAAAACTTTTGATGATTATCTTGAAAACTTAGATAAGGTTTTACAAAGATGTGAAGAAAAACAGTTAGTCCTTAATTGGGAAAGTGTCATTTTATGATTCGAGAAAGGATAGTGTTAGGACATTTAGTGTTTGAACGAGGTATTGGGGTAGATAAAGCTAAAATTGAAGTAATTGAACAACTACCACCACCTATTAATGTCAAAGGTATTTGTAGTTTTCTTGGTCATTGTATCATAGATTTATAAAAGATTTTTCATTTATTGCTAGACCTCTGACCAATTTATTAGCTAAGGATGTTCCTTTTAAATTTGATGATGCTTGCTTGAAATCTTTTAATATTCTTAAAGAAGCACTTATTTCTGCACCAATCCTTTAACCCCCTGATTGGTCTTTACCTTTCGAAATTATGTGTGATGCTAGTGATTATGCCGTGAGGGCAGTATTAGGACAAACAAAAGACAAGAAGCATTATGCTATTGATTATGCTAGTAAAACATTGAAGGAGCTCAACTTAATTATGCAACTACTGAAAAAGAACTCCTTGTCGTTGTTTTGCTATTGATAAGTTTAGATCTTATTTAGTAGGAGCAAAATTTATTGTTTATTTTGATCATGCTACACTTAAATATCTGCTTGCTAAGAAAGATGCTAAACCATGATTAATAAGATGGATTTTATTACTCCAAGAGTTTGATTTAGAAATAAAGGATAAAAAGGGAGTAAAAAATTCTGTGGCCGATCACTTGTCTAGAATGCATTTTGAGAATTCGTAGGAACTACCTATTAATGATTCACTCAGGGATGACATGCTCTTCAAGATCACCACATCAGACCCCTGGTATGCGAATATTGTCAACTTTACGGTTGCAGGATATGTACCCCCAGGGGAGAACAAGTAGAAACTTATATATGAGAGTCGTCTCCACATATGGGATCCGCTATATCTCTTCAGAGTCTGTGTTGATGGATTACTCAGAAGATGTGTACCGGCAGAAGAAGGTATACAGATTGTTGAAAGATGTCACTCATCACCATATGGAGGACACTATGGAGCATTCAGAACCCATGCTAAAATCTGGCAAAGTGGATTCTTTTGGCCAACCATATATGAAGACACTAAGCACTTTATTCGGAGATGCAACTCTTGCCAAAGGCATGGCAATATCAACACAAGAGATGCCATGCCGCTCACCAACAATCTTTAGATTGAGCTCTTTGATGTATGAGGAATTGACTATATGGGTCCTTTTCTAAAGTCAAACCACTATGAACACATCCTAGTGGCAGTTGATTATGTCTCAAAGTGGGTTGAAGCTATTGTTGACACTTGTTATTGCAAATATTTTATAGTCAACTAAACATGAAATAAGGGCATAGAATGAATAATAGCATAGACTAGGGGCTTTACTGATAGAATTCCATGAGTTTTGGTGATTTATATATTTTTAGGGATTAAATAGGAAAAGCCCAGAGTTTGCATCCCATACAAAGCAATGTTTGCTATATTCAGAGTCCAGAATCAAAAGGTATCAGGCTACAGGAGCAGGGTCCAATAAAATGGCCATAACTTCCTCATCAGGACTCCATTTTTAGCGCCTTTCTGGAAAGCTAATGACGAGATCTATGCATCCACTGAAGATTGCGCCGAAAGCCCATGGCCCAAAGTCAGCCGACTTGGGCCCAAGGTCGGCCGACCAAGCCTAGAGTCCAAACCATGTGGACTTTGGTCAGGACTCTGCCACCGCCTTCTAGAGCACATCTCAACCATTGATCAATGTCGGTTTGATCCAAAGGCTGTGGTGCATACTAAGGGACTATATAACCAGACCCCCTGGCCCCTAGGTGAAACTCTAATTCATTATCAATTTATTATTCAATAGGCATAGACCCTGAGTCTTCTCTAGTTCTAGTTCTAGAACTAGAACTAGAACTAGAACTAGAATAGAATTAGAACTAGAACTAGAAGAGCTAGCATTCAAGAGAGGACTAGATCTAGTTAGATCTAGTCTTTAGAACAAGAAAGATAGAGAGAGGGAAGGGATTGGAGGAGGTGCCGGCCTGTTGGTGCTACCTTCACAACTTGTACCTTGGTGGAAGTTAATCTACGCTTGGAGTTACTCTGGTAATCTACTTCTTCTTTTGGTAAGTAACATTATTTATATTGTTCTTCTGATTTGTGAGTCTCTTTTGAATACTTTAATCTGGCGCCTTAGGTTAAGGTAATATTCATAGTGTAAGTGTGGTGCTTAGACTCGGGTAACTCGTTAGATTCACCTTGCATTCTGGATCGGTGGTAGCTAACGGGTGTCACCTCCTGGCCCGTTAATTCTCTGTAGTCCACCTCCTGTCTGTAGGGGTAGTGGGACCCGTTACTAGGGAAGCATCCTCTGTTGGTGTCTTTCCTAGATACTATCCCAGACAGAACAGTAGAAGACATAGCTTATTGAGATTAGAACTAGCTATCTTAGTGATCCCATCTATACTCTCAACATTCGTAAGTCTTGTGCTGCTCTGGGTTAAGTTAGACCATAGTCACCCTCACACGTTTCCCTGTGGATACGATATTTAAAACCCTCCTCCCGTGAAAGCTACAATGGTATCCGTGGCGCTTGCGGATTATTTCTCTTTAATATTTCGTGGGCATAACAAATACCAACAGCTATACCAATCAAAAAGGCCAATCCAAAGAGTTTAAGAAAAATGTTTGAAGAAGTAATATTTCCAAGATTTGAAGTTCCTAGGATGGTAATTAGTGATGGAGGAACACATTTCACTGACAAAAGATTCCATGAGTATCTAAGGAAGCATGGAATTCGACACAATGTTGCCACACTATATCACCCTCAGAGAAGTGGCCAGGCAGAAACATGAAATAAGCAAATCAAGAATATATTATAGAAAACAATCAATGAATTGGGAATTGTATGGAGAGATGGACTACTTGAAGCACTTTGGGCATATAGAACATCATACAAGACACCTTTGGGTATGTCACCATATCAGTTGGTCTATGGAAAACTTGCCATCTACCTGTGGAATTAGAATTCAAAGCTCATTGGGCTATCAAGCGATGGAACATGGATTTTGAAGCTGTGAAGAGAAAATAAAAATGCAACTCTTAGAATTGGAAGAATGAAGAGAAAAAGCTTATCATAATTCAAAGATTTATAAAGAAAGAACTAAGAGATGGCATGACAAGAGGATCAAGAAGAAGGAGTTAGCACCTGGAGATAAGGTATTACTTTTTAATTCTAGGGTTAAATTATTCGGGCATGAAAACCTTCGAAGCAAGTGGGAAGGACCATTCACGGTGGTAAATACTTCATCACATGGAGCGGTAACTCTTCAAACAAACAAAGGTACATTATTCAAGGTAAATGGTCATCATCTTAAAATTTTTCTAGAGCCTGATATTCCTTCTAAAATAGTTGACTGTTTAGATTTTAGTATTTTGCCTTCATTGCTTAGTTTTTATTTTCTGTTACAAATTAAAAGGTCCAGATATGATTTTTGGGACATAAATAGAGCTAATAGGCATCATGACAAAATTCGTCGCAAGAGGAGAGATGGCATGGGTGACCGCCCTGGAGGGTGGGGGTCAGCCACCCTGGCCACGTGGCCTTTCGCGTCGCCTCTTTTCCCTTACCTCTTTTTAGGTCTCTACTATTGTGGAATTATTATACCCTAGAGACCCGATTGCGATTTCCTTCATGCGCGAATTGCATTTAAGGTAGGATTTTAACCATCCTCCTGCTGGTTCCCCTATAAAACCTCCCCTAGACCATCCCTCATTGTCATCTCATCTGAGCATTCTCTTCTCATTGTCGAGAAAAGCTCTCTAATTCAAAATTTTCTTCATGGTTGGTCACAACTACGAGAAAGAGATGGCTCTTACTCCCTACAAGAAGAAGCCTCTCTTAGTCATTCCGCCTGCTCTGGAACCCCTTGCCTCCAGGCCACCACAGTCCAAGGTGGATCCGGCTTTTTCTTGCTAGAGCTCGTCAGTATGCGCAAGCAAGGCTTGCCGAACCGATCTCTATCTCTAGAATGGAGAAGAAGCCCAAGGTCATCTTACCTGAAGGAACCAAGCTGCTCCCGCCGAAGCATATTAAGTCCTCAAGAACGTTAAGCTGAATAAGTTCGGAGAAGTCTCCTATGTGAAGTACGCTTCTGCTGCCCCTCCCTTGACCATTGACGGAATCCGCGTTCTGTCTGGCCAAGTTCAGTATCTTCTGCGCCTAGCAGCACTGAAGCAGTCTGCGCTGAAGAGATCAGCTCCAGAACCAGCATCAGCTGCGGAAGCTCCGAAGCATACGAGGAAGACAGTTGCAATGGTGGATGAGAAGGTTGATATGGTGCAAGACAATCTTAGGATGGCTATACAGACTGGTACTGCCCAGGCTGACCTCGTAAACATTATGTACGAAACGTTAGCAAAAACGATGAAGCGAGTTACATCGCTTAGGCAAGATATGAACGAGCTGCGTAAGATCATAGGCCATAGGGAATAAGGCTTAAGTTATCATATAAGGCACGAGTGAATGAGTGAATCAGTTTAAATTTTAGTTTGGTTTGGAGTGTGATTTGAAAGTGCCTTATGAATAAAGTTATTATTAATATAAGTGTTTATTTTGTCTCTTTATTATAAAGTTTCAAATTTTCTGTTAATTATGAAGTCTTATAAATATTTACTTTGTCTCTATTATTATTATTATTATTATTTTGGATATGCGTTTGTCTCCACATTTTTGCAGAAAAAAAGATTAATAAAAAGACAACGCAACTACAACCTACAATCAGGTTATAAATTTTTAAGTACTTTCTGTTTAAATTTATTACTTATGCTGTCAAATTTATACTTGTGTTGTTTAAATTTTAAACTTATGCTGTTTAATTTATACTTGTGCTATTTAAATTTTAAACATATGTTGTTTAATTAATACTTGTGCTGTTTGATTTATTACTTGTTCTGTCTCAATTTAATTTCAAGCTGTCTTAATAGAATAAATTTTTAATTATGACAGGATAGATTATTTTAGTCATAACTTAAGTGATAGACTCACATAATATTTTCCTAAAAATCTTGTTGCTGTTGGGAGCTGAATTAATTAGAGACCCCCATATTACTTGTGAAATATGAGATAGCAGAATAATGAGAACCTGATTCTTGATATCTTGTTACTGGAGATATTTATTTTAAATGCATAAAAATTAATAGCTGTACTTCTCCTATGTGATAATTGCTATGTCCTACCAAAGCCATACATGATTATTACTCTAAGAGAAAACTAGCTCATAAGCTGCTTATTTTGTGTTGAGTTTTGTCAAACCTTATGACCTGTGTAGAGAGGTTTATCATATTTTTAAGATCAAGATCACGTACACCCACATATACGTGTTGTTCTTACACTGAGAGTATGCAAAAACATGCTGTTTCCATCCAAAAATCTATTCCTACACTATAAAGTTTAAAGTATTACAAAATAAACAGACAAGTGCCTGATAAAAAAATAGACAAGCACCCGCTGAAGAAAAAAGAGAGAAGAAAGATAGCCCATGATCCTTCAGTTTCTTCAAGTATTTTAAAGATTTCAAAAGAGAGAAAAAGTTTCTATGAGCTTAGTAGAATTAGGCTAGCCACTATATTATCCACACACATGCAGATCTTGATCTTAGAGTATGACAGAACCCTGCATGGATCTGAGTTTTGACTTAGCAATATATGCAAAGTAATGTATGCTATATATTTTTTGTCATACCTGAAACTCCATATAAGCTTATTAGAAATAAGATGTTTATAAAGGCATAAATCATTCATGCCTTAGTAAGGATCTAAAAATACCACATATATTGAGTGATTTGAGAGTATCATTAACAGGAGAAGGTAAGCTATGTTTTCTTTCAAAAATTATTGCAAAAACTCCAGTTAACTTGATTGAAGGAAGAAATGTGATCTGTTTCAAGCTGTTCTGTTCTTCAACCGCTTAAAGTTTTGTGGTAGACAATCAGAATCACGCAATACAGGTGTGACTAAGAAATAATTTTATGTTTATGTCTTGATCTAAAGTTAAGTCTAAAGTAATCCATCCTTTTCTTGAGGACGAGTAACAACCTAAGTGCGGGGAACTTGTTGATGGTAGATAAAGTCTAAAATTAATTATTAATTTTTCTATCATACAATGGATAAATGTTGTTAAAAGAAGATTATTACTAATGAATTTTATAAGTTTTGGTGTATACTCTATTTTGCGGAAAGACCTAAAAAAAGGTAGAAAAGAGAGGAATGAAGTATCAAAAGAAAAGAAACATTTCAGCAACGTTAATATACATTAGAAGACTCTAGAAGAGACGAGAAGACACCACGCTAAAGGTGGGACCCACTCTTAACAAGTGGGGTTGACCGCCTCGCCAGCGGTGGCGTCGCCCTACCCCGTGCTGCCACATGTCCAACTTCGGACCCTTCCTCCAACCACCTTTGAGATTGCATCTCCACTATCCATTAAGGTCGGTTTGATCCAAGGGCTGAGATTCATCCCCTAGGGCTATATAAACAGAGGCGCACCACCCACCAAAACCCTAAGTCAGATCTTCATGTTCATAGCTACAAAGCATAATTCCAATTAGCTACTATAGATCTTGATTAGCAATCAAGATTAGACTAGTTCTTAAAATTAGTCTATAATTAGAGATAGAGAGATTAAGTAAGGAGTAGATTGGAGGAGTTTCGCATGTTGGTTCTTCTCTCACAGTATTCTGCGGGATCAAGTTATTCGCGAGAAGAGCTTGCTTCCGAGATTCTCTGGTATTCGACTTCATAATTAAAGTAAGTTTTGCTTTATTTTTTGTTCTTCAAGTTTGCAACTCTCTTTTGAGTACTTTAATCCTGGTTGCTTTAGATTAAAGAAGTAATTCTTAATTTAAGCGTTGTGCTTAGATTAGGTTTGCTTGTGAATGCCCCTTATTCGCTTGGATTAAGTGGTAATATCCTGAAGGTGACTTTTATAGCCTCATTGAATCCTTTGTAGCCCACCTCCTCAAGTAATAGGTGAACGGTTTTCTTATTAGAGGAACTTTGCTTTGCTCTTTTAAGAATTAGCGTCCAAGATAGAACAATATAAAACAAGGTTAATCAAAATTAGAATTAGAAAACCAGAAGGAATTTCCTTATCTAGTTGTTCTCTTAAGTCCCTTGGTTGTGAAGTAGGATTAAGTAAACCTAGTTATATTCACCTACTGTTTCTTTGGGTTCGATATTAAAACTGAGAGTTCATCTTTTGGTGAAGTGCTACAACCGTGTTTCTATCTGTGCGCTTGCGGATATCTTATCTTTATTGTGTGCATTTAATTTATACCAACAATGGCCTTTAGTCCTTGTTTGAGCCACCAACCGGAAGTAAAGGTCCCCTCCCCGCAAAAAGCTACTGCCCTAGCCGTTGGGTAGGGGTTTTAGTCTCGGTTGGTGGCTCCAACCGACTAAACCTTTTTAGTTCCAGGCCTAAAAATGGCCGGGACTAAAGGCCTAAACCGAAAGTTCTTTTTCTACTAGTGATATAGAACCATCCGTGAAAATTGATTTCTAACAACGGTTGTGTAGCTACAGTGCCTTCCACACCATGGTTACAGATAGTTTCCTCTAAGTCGACCGCCTCTATTTGAAATGGGAAGCGCCCATAAAAATTATTTCTGTACTAGTGGTGAGATGATCATGGTCATGGTTGCCTGACTCAGCACTGCGCCATGCATGGTTTGCTCCAGGGTAAATGTCGCATGCCATGACGATCTAAGCTCAGCCTTGGTGCAAAGTTGCGCACAACACAACGCTTCAAGGCACAAGCTATGACATATTGGCATGCAACCAAACGTGACAAGATCGAAATAAGAATGCAGTATGACTATACTTATTTGCATTAATTGGACCAGGAAGACGATGACGGGGACGGCAAGGACGAGTACCATGTGCTGGCGGTGCAGTACTACAGATAGCAGGGCAGTGTGCGTGTGGATGGGCAGAGCCGACAACAAAGATCTCGTCAGATGATGAACTTGATAACGGTCAGGAGGCCACGCAAGGCACCGCGCGCGGACAGAGTCGTGGAGTAGGCGCAAGCTATGCTAGGACGAGGTGGGGGTGCTGGAGATCGGCACGGCACGCGTGCATGTGGGGTCGTGGCACGCGCAAGTGGTAGTGGTTGGCTGGCTGCTAACGCTCAGGGCCTCACTGCCCCTGATGTATGTTGTCGGTAGGCGACGTCCGCATCGACAGCGAGGTGCCTATTGTGACTTCATGAATTTCAAGATCTGTCTTCTCAGTCTTTCGAAGATGCTCATAGTGGTAAGGTTGCGTACGTGTATTCATAGAGGTGAGCGTGTGCGTGTTGTGGACATATATATTGTGCTGTGTAATTCTAAAAAAAAAAGAAGGATAGGTAGAGGGAAGGTATCAGAGGGAAGTTATTTCATTGCTTAATTCCTCGGTATATCGTGGTTAGGTTTACATAGGCATCAAATCAACAATTCTTCTAGATTTTCTCTGATCTAACAAATCAATCAGTTAGTCCGATCTCTTTCCTTTTCAACTAACTATGGTCAATCATGTTGGTGACTTATAATTTGGAATGGAGGCAGTACTTTTTTCTCGAAATCCTCTATGAAAACTCACCAATTAGGGCCTCACCAAAGATTATGAAATTTGTTTTGCCACTATTTTATGATATGAGAAACCTCAACAAAAAGTTTGAGAATATTTTGACAACATTAAATTAAATCACTTTTTCCTTATTTAATTAATGAATGAATGAAGGCTATTAGGCTTGATCCCTATATGGTTTGTGTGATCTTTTGGATTGATTGATGACCTTGGGACATGAAACATGGTGATGTTCCTTGGTGACTTATTTAGTTGATTGTGTTATACATTAACTTGGTAATGTTAATTGTTATAAGTTGGTTTTGTTGGTTTGCAACTTTATCGTGAAGGAAAGTTGTACTCAAGTTTGTTAAACTTGTTTGAATTCATCCATGCACTTGTGCACCTCTCATCATGCATCATGTTTAGTACTTCACCATATTAAGCATGCATCCTTATTTACATGTAGTTTATACGAGAGTGAGTTGGATCATGTTGATCTAGTTTCGAGAGAATGACTATCCACCAATGGTGTTGGAGCCAAGTTGAACTCAAGTAATCTGACTATCGAATCGACTTTCCCGCAACACGTGGCAAGCCCCAAGCATCAACCCTTCTCTACTTTACAAATACTTTATTACACCTTAAGTCTTGTGAAATGTGCATTAATTAAGTAGGAGTTGGTTGAAACCGTTGCTGCATGATTATCTTGAATTCTAGATATTTCCAGATGATATCCCACTGTCACGCCTGGTTTTCCGAGGAAGACCAGACTTCCATATGTGTGCCCGTGAAGTCCACACATATAACATAGAACAGATAAATATCGAGAAAACAATGCTTTAAAACGTATAAATAACTAGACAAACACTCACAATTTATCAGAGTAACGCGGAACGGTTGCTAACTTCTCGGGCTCCATTATCTTCAGGGACAGTTGACTGGGGGCTCCGTATGCCAAGAACTAGTATCTTCATCCATTCTCCAAGTGACTTTTGCCAACAGACTGAGGTGGGGGAAATTGCAAGAGTGAGTCCATGTCGAACTCAGCAAATATAGCAAGGCAATATCTTACCCAAAACCCATGATCATTATAACATAATAATGTAAAGCATAAACGATAGATTATGAAATGTTAAACAAACATAGGTCATCATCTTTAATGCAAAGGTTCCAAGGCCGCTCATGACCGTGAGCACGGCCGATATACCGCTTTTTACTCACAAGCAGAGGTGTACACTTTCACCGCGGAGCCGTGAATTGCCCTACGTGTGAGGCCCTGTCGACCTCTTGACCCACTACCGAGGTAAGTCTGCGGGGTTCACTATGAAGTCTTTCAAAGGTTCATCTAACATGCTAGGGCCGCTAGGTATCTTCCGTCAATCCGTGCGACACACCGCAGCGGTCCACGAGGTGCGACAGTCCCGCGTGTGATACAACCCTCCACAGGGGATCCACAATGCTGTTTTACCCTAACGCCTTTTCGGTAACCACTAACAAGTTAAACAAGGTCCTCATACGAACTAAAACCAGAGCCCATTAGCCCTCACAGTTGTACTGTTTTCCCGGAGACTCTAGTACAGACAAGTCCACATGTTGCTAAACAATTCACATTTAACGTTCAGTGCATAAACATTAATCAAGTCATATGATCATGGTTTAAAGCTAACATATCCCAAAACTATACTTGCCTCAAATAGTGCTCCAACTTCTCCAAGTTTCCTTCCGGATCATCCTTGTATAGCCTCTTCTAACGATCGCAACAATCATCACAACCATCATAGACAAACCTAGAAGCAATACATCATTCAAGATATATATAAAACAAGACATAAAAGTTTAAAACACGTAGGGCTTGTAGCTACGATCATTGAGCGCAAAAAACAACTAAACAAAGTTACTTGTTGAAAAGGTATGAGAGATTGAAGTTATAGATCAAGGAGGGTTTGAGTTAGATGACGTACATGGTGAAGTTTGGAAGAATAGAAACAAGTTCATTAGAACTGCACAAGGTGGATAGAAAATAAGTGTGACTACAACATGGTTTTGGAGAGAATGTTGTTGGTATTTTGGGAGACAAAGAGTAGATTATGAAGATGGCAAAGACTAGATACATATGTGACATGGTTGTGGTGGTGATCAATGGAAAGCATATATATTGTGAACTTTTGGGTGTTACACCCACTAGTATGAGTAGGTTGATTTCTAAATGCTTAGTAATGCTTAGACCTCGACTCTTTTATGTGTCATGAGAATACATTAATGATGATGATGTTTAAATGGAGATCGGACGGGACATGGGAATTGTCTTTTGGTGGTTAAGCCGACAGGGTTGCCTGGTCGTACTTGTCCCATCTGTGTTGATTAAGGACCCATTATTGCAGGGCCACTTGTGGTCATGACTTTGCAACTAGCCACATACTCCCATAAGCCCGATACCTCAGCTATTCCATTACGTGAGAAGACAATCGCGCATTGGGCGTGGGAGATGGCAGGGGAGTAGCATGTACCCACCCTACTAGAATGGCGTAGGGCGGTGGAGTATCGTGTGCTCTCGGGTAGCCTGTACCCACCCTACATTTTGGAGGATCTTAGTGAAGGTTGATATATGTAGGTCCGGGACCTGCATATGTCGTGGTGTTAGGAAACCATAGTTGGGTTTAATCAATTCGAATTGCGGTTGCTTCTCGGAGAAGAAGACACGATCAATAGAACTGCATCGTAGTTAACAATGGAACACGATGATTATGAAGAAGAGAAGAAGAGATGAATACAGAATGTGATGTTTAATACAAGTGATTGAGATAGAATAGGTGCAAATCTAGCTATAATAAGCTTCACCAAAATTGATGCTTAAACTTGACTAAAAGATTGAAAGTAAGGATCCACTCGTAGTAAGGTTTTCTCAAAACTCCTCTTTTCTAGCTCTACTACTTCCCTTAAGCCATCTTATCTTTGGAGTCTTTTCTTTTTTGTCGTAAGTCTTGCGGAGTACAATTGTGTACTCGGGGTTTGTTAACCCCCATTGCGGTGTGACTCCTCTGCTAATCATGGTCATGTCGTGGGGCTCGACATGATCCGGTTGTTCTTCTTCGACTTAGGTGCTCTGCCTAAGTTGTCTTCTATAGCTCTACTCAGCTTTAGAAATTAAGTTAAGTTTACTCAAAAGTAACTTACTCATATTTTATAAAATTAATATTATCATTCTTCCAAGACTCCAATGTATACTTTTTTGTAACAAATGTTGTAATGTTGTAGTTACTTCTTTGTTGATCCTAGTATGAGTTATCAAATGTGGATGATTCGGGTTTCCCGAGGACACCAAACAGACTACAAGAATTATCTGGCTCTCGTGTCCAGTAGTCAAAGGTCTTTAGGACAATGACAGGTGCACGTGGACCATATAATTAGGGTGGTTCTGCCACAACGAACGACGTGACTCCTGTTTTATTGCATGGATATACAACATAATCTTGCACTAGTAGTTTGTTAGAAGGCATGCATACTAAACATGTTTTCCTCGACAGACATGATATAATTTAGTGCGTGAACACTTGTCTATTTTATTAAAAGTTAAAACTGGGCCTGAAAGATAGAGTTTATTTCAGAGTGCACAACCAGGCCTTGATTTCAGGCGGTTGTGCATACGTGCTTGATCATATCAGTATCATGCTGGGTCGGTTTTTCCACTTGCAAGAAACTTCTTTCCAATGCAGGAATCAAGCACTTTCGAGCAAATTCTACCAAGGAATCCGAGGATAATTCGACACAATCCTCTTGGAATTTCAAGGCACCTTCCTGTCACTTGCTCATCGATTGACCCTTATCTTCACAATCTTCATGTTCTTCTCTGGTACCTTCTAAAATATCTTTTCTGGGCTATATAATTCTAAGATATCTCCTCTGTTGCTAAAGCTTTTACTAATTTAGGCTTTTGAATATAATTTTGGATGATGCATATTGAAAAATGTTGCAGTCGATAGTAGTAGCAGATGATGTGTAGCACATGCTTTGCTCATGTGTCCAGAAAAAGAAACAGACTAAAGCATGACATAGTATGAAGATATATAAGTTTCTAATACACATGATTTGTTGATTAATTGATTAAATCAATGTCATGGTACGGTGCAAAGTGTTCTTTGATTTTAGTGATCTGGTAAAGACGAACACGGTCCATTCTCAGGTAGAATCGACATCTATCACTTCAGTCACTACCGAATTTGCATGTTGTCGCCGTAAGTGTTATGGCACAGCTGGTATTAGCACGTACAGTTGGCAAATACCTAGGCGCATATAACTCCACTAACAAGAATCTGAGACTCTATACATAGGCATGCGATTCGTTAGTTAGTCGTGTTCGAAACGGAAGGTTTCCTGATGATTAAATAATCTACCTACTACTAGCAGATAAAGTTAGCCAGCTCTCCACTAAGCTCGCGATCTTTGCACTTTGAGTGGGGATTCCCTTCTTCTGCCAATTAATGCCAAGAGTTCTCTTGCAGATATTGAGTATGTTGGTGATGTGTTCCCTCATGGCATGATGACCAACTTCTAGGGAAAGAGAGGGGACCCTTGGAACCAAGCTTGAGTTTTCTTCAGTAAATTTTGTTCGTGGTTCATGAAATGGGCAATATGAAAGACGACAAAGATGACTAAGTTGTTAACCTAAAACATATATGAAACATAAATGAATCTGTGGCTATCACTACAGGAAACGAGGACGTCGCCGACGGGACTGCGCGTTTGCCGAGCACCCAACGGAGGGGCTCTCGGCAAAGATCATCTTCGCCGACGGCCGCACTCGTCAAACTAGAACACTTTCGGCCAAGGCTCCTTCGCCGAGCACTCAGCTCTCAGAACACAGGAATCCTCGGCGAAGATAATCTTTGCCGACGGCCGGCTATAAAAGGGAGGGTATGTTCAGGAATCCTACGACGTGAACGACCCGCCCGAGGCGTACAGCAACCCAGTGTGGGCACCCGGATCGCTGAGTACACGGCGGCGACTCGGCAGAAATATGGGGAAGATTACGATCCGGGCGCCCACGACAATGATACTGACATCGTCATGGGCCACTTTGGAGGCAAGAAGCACGGGAGGTTGGGCATCGCCGACGGCATCGTCGACAGCTCGGCCTCAGACTAGCCGAGGTCCGAGCACGGAGGGCGGACACGGACCCGCCATTACGCCCTCGACCGAGCGTGGCGATGGGCCGTTTCGGCGCCCTTGAGGTTTGCATTACTCGATGTATATTCGTCTTTACACGCCTAATAACTTTTGCAATACTGAAACGACGACGCCTAAATGTTGTAGGCTCAGGTAGAAGAAGAAAGGCGGCTACGTCAGGAGCAAGCCCAGCTGCTAGCATAGGAAAGGAGGCGCCGTGAGGAGGTGGAGGCCACGCAAGCGGCAATGGCGGCCAAGTTCGAGGAACTTACTAGGTTCCTTGCCACGACAGGTGGTTTGACTCTGCCACCTGGGCTCCTAGCTCCAGTCGTCGTTCCATAGCAGTTTCAGACTCAGGCCGTTCTGGGTACTCCTGTGAGTATGCTAGCAAAGAGTTTCGTTTCTCGTTTTCATGTATCAAGTAATCATATCTAACACTTGCAACCTTGTCTTCTTTGGCGCTGCCTACATCGGGCGGGTTCAATTAGGCTGGCTCAAGGTGGTGAGCAAGCCTTCCCGTCGCCCGCAGCTCAGTATGAACCTTTCCCATCCTTCCCGCCTCAAGAATGAAATTGTGGACTTGTTGTGGACTTGTTGGACTTGTGGTGATGCTTTGCCCTTGTGGTGATGGACTTCTTAGACTTGAGATGGCTCAAGGTTGTGATGAACTTATGGACTTGTAGTGATGCACTTATGGAGTTGATCTAGTGATGCTACGTGTTTAATATATGTGTTCTGTGATATATAGATGTGTTTTATGTGCCGGATGTGAGGAATGTGATATATATGTGTTATGTAATTGAATGGATATGATATATATTATATATGTGTTTGTTTGTCAAGGAGGAAAGCAAAAACAAAAAAAAATGGCAAATATTGAAGGCTTTGCCGAGAGTTGTGCTCGGCAAAGCCTTCTTTGCCGAGAGCATGTGCAATTGTGCTCGGCAAACCTGGAAGAAAATGGCCACCCGACGGCCACTTTCCCCTGGGTTTGCCGAAAGGAATGGCCTAGGCCCCTCGGCAAAGGCAAGATCTTTGCCGAGAGCGCACCAGCAGGGGCTCTCGGCAAAGAATTTTCCAAAAAAGGAAAATTCTTTGCCGAGAGGCGGCCCTCTGAGCTCTCGGCATAGAATTTTTTCAAAAAAAAAAAAATCATTGCCGAGAGACCACCGAGTGAGCTCTCGGCGAAGAATTTTCAAAAAAAGGAAAACATCTTTGCCGAGAGGCCACGTGGCGCGCTCTCGGCGAAGAATGTTGTAACTACCGTCAGTTACAACGGCCGTTAACGGCTACTTTTCTTCGCCGACGGCCCATGTGGGTGCTCGGCAAAGGCTTCGCCGACGGCCATGGGGTATGGTGCTCGGCATATGCCCTGTGCCGTGAAATATTTCCCGTCGGTGCTTTGCCGAGCACTGTGCTCGGCAAAGGCTTCGCCGACGGCTAAACTTCCTGTAGTGTATGCTTTTATTTGTATGGAGAAATTTATTCATTTTACCTGACATGGATAACTCAGTTGTCCCTGTGAGCAGATGGAAAAGTAAGGTTTAGCACACTACTAACTATCAGATCATGGTCCTTTGGCGGTTTAGAGACAAATACCTAGAAGGATCAGTGTATTCTCTGTTGAAGTCTCCCCCTCCATTAAGCTTTTGCCTTTGCTGCCGCTGACTCAATGTGCGGACATGCCTGGTCAAGCTTTTAAGCTTTTCCATGTGTGTGATGAAAGTTCAGAATGCTGCATGTGTTCAGACTAGTTGGAGGATCCATTTAGAATGCCAATGTATGATACCAAGGTAGCACTGCTGCCACCTTTACTTCTCTCACTCTGCTATCACAGCCACCTGAGGCCTATAAATGGAGGCCATCACCAGCGCCATTGGAAGGCCACACAATTAACCTCAAACAACGTGTCCTGGTAGCTTCATTTTTCCTCCCTTGCAACAAACCATCAAACACACACACACACACACACACACACACACACACACACACACACACACACACACACACACACACACCATGACTCGCGACTCTTCGGTAGCCGAGGGCCCCGTGAGTGTGCAGAAGGTGGGGAAGATTGAGCCTGTCTACGACGAAAAGCTAGTCACCAGACCTTCTGTATTTGCCTTTCAACCCGGGGTGGTGACGGTGGTGGCAAGGCCGCCGCCGGTGCTGGGGTTTCTGTCTCCGGCCAGAAGAAGATGTTCAAGAGGGCGCTGTCGGAGCAAGAGGTAATAAGTGACTATATTGCAACAAAGAAGAAGCAATTTGCCGGGGAGATCCCACAGGGAGGCACATGGTATACATAGATTGACAAGAGATTGAAAGTCTAGAAGCCCTACACCATGTGCTCATGGTCAAAGTTCTACATATATATCTATACTCAGAGTACATCTTTGTATGTGTGTATCATGGAATTAACACCTGATGTCCTCAATAAGACTAGCTACTAATGTGAGGTATGCATGCTGATGCATATATGTACCATGTGAGGTGTTTCCTTTATGATCTGTGTATTAGCTCTTCCTAATATAAGCCTTATCTTTATCTATCATGATTCAAGAGGTTTTCAATACCTAGTCATTTCTCAAAGACCCTTCCTCTATGGGTAATTTAATGTTTTAAATTTTGAATGGCCTGAAATTAGCTTGGCCAAGGAACAACATCAATTTATTATTGTACCAAGTTTAGTTTAATTATTTTTTTTTTTTGTTTCTAACTGCTGGGAGGTTAATGTCTTCCTGTTTCCCAAAGAAAGAATGAGACTTGGAACAAATTCCTCGTGTTGTTTTCACTTTATATATGGACCACTCATAAGAAGCTAGCAATTTGTCTTTGCTGATTGATATAGGCCGTCATCATCTTGCATGATGATGACCTGACAATCCAAAATATCTTAGTTGGTACACTTCCTAATATTAGCAAGGTGCTTAGTACTACATTAATTCACTTTTCCTATACTACAGTCGCCTGGGAAAGAAAGGCAATAACTAGGCGACGAGCACAGAACATCACGTATATATTAAGCGAACATCACATTAAACATCGTAGAACATCGCTTCTATACTACACGAACATTACGGCTTGTTCTGTGTGTTTGTGCTTATATAGGTTGTCATTGTCTATTGTCCTTCCATAGTAAAAAATTGTCTATTTGTCATGTGTGATTGTGCTTATATAGATAGAAATTATCATTTGTTTTCCAAAGTAAAAAATTGTAACTTCTTGATTTGTTTTTGTACTTGTGTTCTATGCCGATGTGCCGTAACGTTCGTAGTATAGAATCGATGTTCTGCGATGTTTTCTGTGATGTTCTCCCAATATATACGTGATGTTCTATGCCCATCGCCTGGGAAAAATCTATATTCCCAGGCGACTGGGATATAGCAAGTCTCATATTAATTATATTTATATATGTGAATGTTGGATGGCCAGAAAGTTCTGGCACTCATTCAATCACACGCACTGTGTGTTACTATATATAGAAGAAGAAACGAATTGTCTCAAATGTGTTGCACCATGCATTTAATTTCCTCATTTGAGTTATACAAATCAGATCGATAAATAAGCACATGCAGTCATATTGCTTTCAACTTAGAGCATTTTTGATAGGGAAAATTTGCAATAAATCCTAGGGGCCCGGTTCAGATTTGAAATAAAATTTTAAAACCCAGCTGATAGAATACTACTACAAAATGAGAAGTAGTGCAGGAATTTTAACTCATTTTGTATTGTAATGAACCAAAAGATTCTAACTTTACTTGACATATATGGTTGAGGGGGAGGGGGGTGCTGTTGCAAGTAAAGAATCAATGTATTTTACTTGCAGCCGTATACTATATTATACCGTCAGTGATGGCAGTTTCGATGAGCAGATAAGAAGGGAAAAAGTGGCACCGGTGACACTGACACAGTGGGACTAGCTAGCTCAAGTGTTCTATTGCTGTCATGGGGTATGCTAGCTGCATCTTCATGAGTACATTTACATGCATTCTCCTCCCTCCACATGTAAATTTTACTATCATATAAAGATTCGGGTCCGTTGTTGGCATCATGTAAAGGAAACTGAGTCACTCTATCATTATCCTGGCCTAGCTAGGGGCCGTGTGACTGTGAGCAATGCTTATTACCACACATGAGGAATTCCTTCAAAACTGATATTTGTTCTTCTAACTTTGCGGTATGAGGCGTGTGATCTAGACATTGATATTTATTTTACATCATGGGCTCCAAGGGGATCTGGATGCAGTGACCTGCTCAAATTTGTCCTAAAGCATGCATCTAACCAGAAATTTCATGGATTATATGGGAATATTGAACGGTTTTTAAATTGAAGACGACACAATTAATTTACTTTACTACTAAGGGCGCTCTTATCTCCTTGCCTCATTTTTCCATGCACTACTTTTCCATCCCCGACATGCTGTTCTCGAAGTCATCCAGTGGCGCTGCATGCTCAAGCACTATGGATTACTAATTTACTACACAACAGACAATCTGATGGTCGAGGAAGCACCCTGGACACAATGTAGTGGATAGTTGTCGGCAATGGCTACTTCACAGGTCACAAAGCCATTGGGTGGTCCGGAGGTGAAGAAAAAGGCTAGCATGGGACCGTCTAGCTAGTGAGAATAAAAGGTTGTGTTGGATGTTGTTGGAGTGCCCCAAGGTGGCTAAGATGCTAGAGCAAGTGAAAAATCTTCTCGTATCCAAGAGTTTGTCCTCTCTTGACTTGATCTTTATGTACCAGCATATTTAAGCTTTCGTACTGTTCTTACTTTGATGTGGCATTTATGTTTTCCAGATTATTATAGTCTAGTTGATTGGATTTGGCCCTAGGCTGCTAAACTTTTTGGAGGTTGGATATGTAAGCACACTAGAAAATCCTAATGTGCACATCATGCTAGTTAGTTTATGTTTTCTTTTATAGATTAAGTGAAGCCTAATAAGTTTTAGAAGACCCAATCCATTCTCTCCCCTTCGCTTGGGTGGTATCCTGGTCTTCAGATGCTCATGGTCCTTTCAACTGGTAACAGAGTTGTGGCATACCATTCGCCAGGCAAGGCCAATTCTATTATTGGACAAACTTTGTGAAACCGGTTCATTTGGATCCTTAGGCTTCATTGTGTAGTGAGTTTAATTTTGCTGTGTTGGGAGCGGGGTTGAATATAAAGGCTCCACATGTTTTTTGTTAGTAATAGAACAATTAGAATGGATCATGTTCATTACGATCTTTAATTTGGTGACGCAAAATCTCCCCCCTCAACAATTTGTCATTGTGTAGTGTACATCTCTGCTCCTAATTCAGTACAGCGTTAGCAATGTGTGGGAGCAACTCATTCCATTCCATGCTGCTAATTTAGCCCTATAAGCCCGATCTCTACGCCATATATAGGAAGTTAGGATGTGAGGTTCGAAAGACTTTTGTGATAACGTCATGTTTGTGTGATAAGCTATATTGTTATGTACTTTTTTTC
Source organism: Hyparrhenia diplandra (assembly GCA_015847255.1). Taxonomy (NCBI): domain Eukaryota; kingdom Viridiplantae; phylum Streptophyta; class Magnoliopsida; order Poales; family Poaceae; genus Hyparrhenia; species Hyparrhenia diplandra. Next base: position 265,246 of record JADLZK010009451.1, on the reverse strand, counting down.
TAGTCTTTTCAGTTTCATCCTTTTACTTCCATTTTGCAAACGTTGGAATATTTTCAGAACGCCTAGTTTGTTCCATTCATAGAGTTATTAAGCTTTTGCGTCAACGTTATTAATTTCAGTCAAGTCTCCTGAGTCCTGTAGAAGAAGAAGAAAAAGAAGATGATCGAGTTCACATGCACCCAAGCAGAAAATTGGCAGGTGCATATGCATACGTGTGGATCGTGAGAGACCCGACCCAACCGGCCAACCCAAAGCGTAATTATCCCGTCGACGGAGAGTCAAGTCTCCTGTGTGTGGAAGGCACCTGATGCGCTTCTTCTGCTACGACGTAGAGCAGCCGCAAGCTTACCTTTACGGTTTTTTTACTCCTAGCTAGCAGATCGATGAATCCAAGCTAGCTAGCGAGAAATATATAACTGAATTGACCTGATGACTACTGTGGGAGTCTGACAGTGTGAGCTTTCTCATGGCTGCTATTAGCCTATTAGCTCTAGCAGCTGATCGTTTGCCCTCAATGTAAGCCATATACTACATCATATCCATGACTAAGCAAGGTCGGCCTCTCTATTGGTCTCTTCTCTTAATGAAACGATCACGAAAAAAAAGATATAGACCGAATAAGAACTTAGTATATATGTCCACATGATGCTTCGATCCATGCGTACCTAATTAGCACATGGGCTAACTAATTTCATGTATCAATAATTTCCCACTTGCAAGGGCGTCTTCTTTGTTTCCACTAATTAAGACAATTAGGGGTCCAACTTTTCAAACAATTTTTGTGGAGGAAGAGATCACACCAGAACATCACAGATTCCACCTACTCTTTTCGATTTTCAAGGCGAATGAGTCTCCCACAATTTTTGCTTGCAGACTGCCAAACTCTTAAGCAGCTTGCACGCATGTTATGCTTTTAGAATGAAAAGTTGCTTCATATATATAAAAAAATATGAAGGAAAAGGAGCTTGGCCCCGCGTCGTCTCCCCCCGAGAGGCGACTCGAAGGCGACACCCACCGCCGGCGCCCAGCCCCCCCCACCGACACCGCCCTCCTCCGGCCGCCGCCGCTGCAGGCCTTGACGCGGGCGGCGGCCCGCGCCGAGCACCTGAAAAGGGAAGCGGCTGCACCACCTCCGCCCCTCTCCTTCCCCCCCCCCCTCTCCTCCAAGCTCTCTTTCTCCGACAACATGGTGGGCCTCCGGCGAGCCCGTGGCGACGGATCAGCGCCCCGAGCACGGATCCACTCCCCTCGATGCGGATCTGGCGCGTCGCTCCACCCCGCTCATGGTCTCCTTCGGCCATGGCCCGCCTCTGGGCGGTGACCGGGCAAAATGGCCGGGCGTTCGGGCCGGATCCGGGGTGTCTAAGTGTGGATCGGACGTCCAACCACCTGGATCCGGCGTGGCCGGTCGCGGAGCTCGGACATCCTCCCCGTCGATGCTTCGCGGGCTAGCGCTAAGGCCGGGTGCTTTCTGGCGCGTGCGGTGCTCGCGAGTAGGCGTCCCGTGTGACCAGGCGCGTGCGCGGTCAGGCAACCACCTTGTAAGGCCGCTGCTCCACTCCTCCCCCCTCACCTTTCCATCTCGGTGGGGTTACTCGCCAACCGGCGACCTTGGGCTCCATGGCGATGGCGGCTCCAGTTCAGCTTGGTGGTGCATGCCGGTACTCGACGGAATGCCCCAACCGAATCGATGCTTATGCGGTCAAGTCGGCGCGGCCTTCGCTGCCGTGGGCGAGTCCAGCGCGGCTCAACGGACGCTGTGGCGGCGACCGGCGCTGTCCGGTGAGCGCCTCGCCGCCGCGGGCGAGTCCGAAGCGGCGCTGGCGATGGCGGCGGCGACCGGCACTGCCGGTGCGCGCCTCCCAAAGATCGCCGGGCGAAGTCCGAAGCGGCTCGCGACGCGGTGGCGGCGACCGGCGCGCTTGCCGTGCGCTGCCCCCCGCCGTCGCTGGCGAAGTCCGGCGGCCCGCGACGTGTGGCGGTGACGGACGCTGTTGGTGCGCGCCTCCCGTCGTCGCTGGCGAGTCCGGCGGCTCCGCGACCGGCGTGTCGAGACGAACGACGACGACCGACGATCAGCACCGATGGGGCCTCTTCCTCGGGTTCTCGGGCGAAAGCTTAGCCCGGATTACTCATTTCCGGCCAGTGACGATAATCTCCCTTGTTGAAGGCGTCATTGAAGAACCTCCTGCGCGCTGCTCTCTGTTTCTCGCCCACTCCGCCAACTCCTTAACACAATACTGGGGCGAAAGTTTTGCCAAGCTCGTGTTTGCTTGGCTAACGATGGTGGCGCTATCACGTCATCCACCTCCCTAGAGACATCGTTGAAGAGTCCATGTGTTCGGGCGTTGTAATTTTCTTTCTGTCTTTCTTGTGCTTGTGTGATGTCTTGTATGGTTTTAGTCCGGTTTTTCGGGATTAACTGGGCGACAGGGTTTCCTCCCGTTCCCTAAAAAAAGACTTTTTTTTTTTGAAAAAGTAGGTGGGGAAGCTCCCCCGAATTAGTTTTCAAATATATATATATATATATATATATTGCTCAAAGTCTTTTTCTTGGACAAAAAAAAAAGTATTGACTGGAATCATGACTAGGTGTCAAGGGGTTTCTGCATGATTGTAGCCATTTTCGCGGGCAAAATAAAACTGACCCATTCACATGTGCATCTATTTCTAGTTGTATATCTTTTTTTTTTCTCTAAATGCAAGTCTTACTAAAACTCTAGTTATATGCATCACCTCTTATTTTCTTATCCTTTAACTAACAATTATTTTGTCAATGGAAAAGATCTTAGAGGACAATGCATTATCCAGGGGTATATTAGTCTTTTGATATCATCTTAGATTTGCTGAAATTCCTTGCATTTTAGGAAGTAGACCTCTTGGTGGAGGGTCAAAGTCGTCATGATATTCCATTATATTAGCTGTACGTTCTCGGTAATTTCCCGAACCTACTGAATATATACTCTCATGAGCTGCATGTAATTAAGTGGTGCTTAGTATCATATCCTTTTTCTACTGCTTTTGTTTAAACATTTCAAGAAAAATGGTCATTAGTTTGGTTTGCTTGTTGTGTCAAATTATCAGACAGCTAACTACGATAAGATATATGTCTGAATGATTATGATACACACTTTTGCTTTTTAGCTTTGAGATTTAACTAGATGTGTCATCACTCTTCCTTGCTTACCGCGTGCCAATTATTTTATATAATCATATTCCACCACCAAATTAATTTGGTAGCAGAGATATTCCCCACTAATCAGATTCCAGCACCAAACCCAGCTTCTAGTGGCGCGTTGGTTAAACAGCGACTATAAAAAAACTGTCTCCAATCTACTGTGTGCCAGCGAAAATTGAGGTGTGTGTAAGGTGGGGCAATGCTACGGTACTCCATTTACTTGGTAGGAGGTAATATCTCAAACGAATCTGAACCCTTAATTTTTTAGATTTTTAAAGTAACTAATTAATTAATTAAGTTAAAAAATAAAAAATAAATATTACCAAATCCCCTATCGATGGAAAGAAGCCAGCGCATGCCCTTCTAGTCCTGCGTGTGTAGTACCTTCCTTTTTAACAGAGTCACGAAAAAAAAATATACTTATGCATGTATAAATCAAGTGGATATTTATTGTCTTCAAAATTCAAAATTAAGTTGATATATCTAAATATAAATCCAAATTTATACTATTCAATTTGTTTTTGCCTATAATATGTGTGATGCTTCCATCAAAATATCAATAATTAAATTAATATAGCTTTAAATTTTTTATAGGTACACGTACTTTTTGCAAGTTAGGTACACGTACCTACATTAAAAAAAAGGGTCACGTACATGTTGATCAGGTACAGCAACACCTAATCACGCTACACGGTAATTATAAATATCAAGTCCAAATTTGCAAAATAAAAACACCTACCATATCAACCAAATCACGCATGTATCAAATCTAAAAAATGATTTGCATACTTAAAACTTTCCTTCTTTATCCTATTTTACAAAATAAAAAACTAATTAAATATATATTCAACAAATTACCTCCTAGGAGTTAATAAGTAATCACAACCGCTCGATCGAAATAAATGAACGGCTCACAGTCATTTGGGTGTACCGTAGCAATTGCCGTGTGAAGTGTGTTAAGGATGTTGATAATTTTTGTTTTACTTCAGGGCTCCACAGAGATTAATTTCAAAGTGTTTTTACATCCACCTGCTCAATCCCTTGAGCATCTAGCAAAAGAGATTTTAGACAACAAATGAGAATACTGATTGCTTCTCAAAGTGAAGACAAATGGGAATAGTGCCAAGCTATGGAATCTCCACCAGAAAAGAACTCCACAAACCGCCTATAAAAAGAGATCACCATATTTCCACCCGCATCAAGCAAGCTCTCAAGGGAAAACATCTATAGCTACCATCCTCTAATCTCTCTCTAGCATCCAGCAGAAAACAAGCTGACAAAGTTTCGACGCACCAAGACTACCATGGCTCCTCCTACTGATGGTGAGGTGAGGATCCAGAAAGTTGATAAGATTGAGCTCGTCTACAACATCCTCTCAAGCCAAAACTGTATAACCCGCCGACTGCGGCAACTGGGAAGTATCCTACTGCTGGTCATCATGATCAGGTCACAAGCTGGAAGAAGATTGAGAACCCCAGCAGGCCTAGGAGTACTGTAGTTACTGTGGAAGACATCAACAAGAGGTCTGAAAGGTACATCACAGAGATGAAGAAACGATTTCTTGGCTAGCTTGCTAGTATCTGAACCTGTGATGACAAGGTGAAGATCTGATAGTATTGGTGTCGTCCATATGGAATTGGTTTGGTTATGGCCGTCTTTGGCAGGGCTCCTGCCAGCCCGGCTCCGGCTCCTCATCTCCAGTTCGGAACTGTGCTGCCCTGTACATGCTCCTCCAGGGGCTCCGGCTCCTTTAGTCAGTAGAGGAGAGCCAGAGAAGCCACACTTAAAGAAGCTTCACGCGGCTCCTCCACAGTGGTGCTACAGTAGCCGGAGCCGGAGCCACCGGAGCCCCTCCAAACAGGCCCTATATGTATATTTGATATTACCCTGTGTGGGATTGAATATATATGTGAGTCTGCTTTAGTTATTAATGCTTTTATGCATGATCTATGCATGTACATGTTATGTATATGATACAGAGAGCATATATATAATGTTGAGTAAAAGGTTAGTATCAATATGCATGATGCCTACCGAAATGGCTTATTCGAAATAGTTCCCGAATTGGGTATTAGGAACTTCAGCCTTCAGCGCGAAAGCGGACACAAGTCTTTCCTTTTTTCTGCTCTCTGATCCTGAATTTGTATATTTGCCTGTACGGTTCATATATGAGCAAGTGTACTGGAAGATGTACAGTACAGACTAACAACAACAGTAGACAATGCAAGTCTCCCAAGTAGTGGTGTGGAAGGCACCTGATGCGCTTCCACAACAAGTAACAGCATGCTTAACTTTGCATCGATAGACCAGTCCAGTCCAGCAAGCTATATACATTTAGCTAGAATATAATTAGTGTGGAACTAACGTGGAGCAACCTGAGCAACACATTAGATTTGCATCCATCAATGTCCTGCTGGGTCGACCAAGTGGAAATTATGCGAGAAAACCACATTATTTGATTCCGGGAGCGATCTCGATTTCCATTTTGATTGATTGCATTGGGATTGAGATTGCCATGCATGAATATGATGTCTCAGCGACAGCATCAATCCCTGTGTACTTTATGACGTTTGGTCCTCAATGTAAGCTCGACATACGTACAAAGCTAATCTAAGTACCATTTCATCCCAGACTAATTATATGTCCCATTTTGCCCGACATTTGACGCTGATATATTTAGCACTTGGAAAGCAAGGTTTAATTTCCTTATGGAGAGGAGATTATAATACATCATTTTTGTGCGTGATCTGCACCAAATAGGAACTGAATTAATTTTATTTTAATGTCCTCGTGGAGAGGAGATTAAATTCCATCCTGGCCTAGTTACAGAAACTCCTAATTTAATTTTACCAGTAAGTCATCGATGCATTGTATCTCCTTTTTGGGGTTTCAAATGCATAGGCCACTGAAGTCCTTCTTGAAGACCAGTACTGTGAGGAAGGCACCTGATGCATCACCTTTTGAATAAACGTGCAAACCGCAAGCTTACCCTTTGCAATCCAGGCATGCAGCTAGCTAGATCGTGTTAGCTAAATAGATGCATGATTATCTTGTAATCTTCGTTTGTTAAAGAGTCGGTTAGGGACATGTGTAATTAGAGGCGTGCTTGATTACACAAGCCTGTAAGGAGTCTGTCAGGGTCACGCCATGTCGAAGTCCGGGCGCACGCCGCTAGCATCGCGGTGAAACGGTGCGATGCACCTGGCGCTGCCGCGGCGTGGGCGGGCTGGAGTTTAGCCCGGTGTTTATCTATATAAGCAGTCAATAAAGTCCTGAAAGAGCCACGGTTGTTGGCGGAGTCATATCTTTGCCTACTCTAACTTTTGCATCTTGTTCTTGTCATCGTGTTCGTGGGTCACCGTGATCACAACGCGTGATCGCCGCGTCGCCGCGTTCCCGGGTGCTGGGGCGTTCGTGGCTCCAACAGCTGGTATCAAGAGCGATCAGGCGGCGTTGGGAGGTGTTCCCGACGTGGTGACCGACGAACGAGGGATCTCGGCCGCATCATCTACTTCGAGGGAGAGGAGGAGGCGTGAACGCGATAGACCGTCGACATGGGTGACGCCGCGAAGCTGAAGGAGTCAATGGAGAGGGCGTGGAATCAGCCGCAGGTAATCTCGTGTGGCCGATGCTATCTCGTTCCAACTATCGGGAGTGGTCTTCCCATGTAAAGTGCAATCTCGAAGCTATGTATCTCGATGCGATTGAATCGACAAGGTTGAGCGGCGACATGATCGGCTCGCCCTTGGTGCCATGCTGCGTGGCGTTCCTCCGACATGCACTCTATCTTTTGCTCAATAAGAAGTCGGCAAAGGAGGCTTGGGAGGCGATTAAATCGGGTCGATTGGGTGCGAGCGGTAAAAAGAGGTTAATGCACGTAAGCTTCAGCAGAATTTGAATCAATCTCGCTCAAAACGGGAGAGTCGATCGATGACTTTTGCTGTGAGAATTTCGTTGGCAACTGATTCGTGGGCTCGGTGAGACGGGCGTTGATGACACCGTGGTTGTCAAGAAGTTCCTCGGGGTGGTGCCACCGGGCATAATCAGGTGGCGGTGTCGATTGAGATGTTCCAAGATTTGAAGAAGCTTTCCATCGAGGATCCGGTGGGATGCCTCCGGCTGCTGAAGATCGCTTTCGAGCCATCGGTTGATCGTTATCGACAAAGCCGGGCGACTCCTACTTACAGAGGAAGAGTGGGCAGCAAGAAATAAAAGTCGTATGTTGCCATCGATTCATCTTCATCCGAAAGAAGGGAGGTGGTTATTTCAAGAAGGACAAGTCCGGAGGGCGCGGCGGTGGCGGCGGGGCAAGACCAACCGTGAAGCGCGAGACTCGGGGTGGCAGAGCACGCCGGGGGTCATCCTCGACGGAATGGCAAGTGCGTCGCAAATGTGGCGTGTTTGGCCATCGGGGCAAGGAGTGCCCGAACAGGAAGCGTGCTAAAGAGGAGCAGCGGGATGTCGCGGCACCATGTCAATGCCGAGGCCGATGGACCTCCAGCACTACCGGGTGGCACAAGTCCTTGACGCTCGGAGGACACCAACAGTCGAAGCGTAGATTGTTCTTGAATCAAGAACGTGTGTTCCGCTCGACCTATGATGCAGGAGCCCGGGTGCTAGATACAGCGCTACAAATCACATGACCGGATGTCGAAAGTCATTGGCAAATCTAGATGAGACAGTCCGGGTGCCGTGAGGTTTGGAGATGGATCACTGGTGGAAATCTGTGGTGTTGGTGCTGTGACTATTGCTGGTCGGGATCAGCAGCATCGTGTGCTGACAAACGTCTATTTCATACCGTCACTGAGGTGCAATATTGTCAGTCTTGGACAATTAGAAGAGGCTGGTTGTCGGGTGGAGATTGATAAAGGTGTGCTTCAGGTGCTTGAGCAGGAAGTTGTTGGAGTAAAGAGGGGGTGCTCATACGTGCAGAAAGAAAGAACCGGCTGTACATTATGCAGGTTACTCTCACCACTCCTGTATGTCTGCTCTCAAAGATGGATGAGGAAGCTTGGCGTTGGCATGCACGGTTCGGTCATCTGAATTTTCGCCGTTAGCGGCCTCTTGGAGTCGAGGGATGGTTGAAGGTCTGCCTCTCATCAAGCAACCTGAGCAGGTCTGTGACGGCTGCATGTTGGGGAAACAACACCGTTCCGTTCCCTCAGGTCTCGGCGCGTTTCGTGCCAAGACCGGGACTCGAGCTTGTGCATATGGATTTGTGCGGTCGATTACACCGCCCACTCCAGGAGGGAAGAATTATTTCCTCGTTAGTTGTCGACGATCATAGCCGCTACATGTGGCTTGAACTTACTACTTCAAGGATCAAGCACCGCCTATTTTCAGAAGGTGAAAGCTGCGGCGGAGTTGGAGTCTGGTCGACAACTGAAAATGTTCAGAACGGATCGTGGTGGAGAATTTAACTCAGGTGCGTTTGTGGAGTTTTGTGTCAAAACAGAATCAAACACAGCACTACCACACCGTATACACCACAACAAAAAATGGCGTTGTGGAACGGGAATCGACGGGTGATCGAGATGGCGAGGTGCTTACGAAAACCATGAAGGTACCGCCTAAATTGCGGGGAGAGGCAAGTATCTACCGCTGTGTATATTCTCGAACAGGTCTCCGACGAAGAGCCTTAACGGAAAAACACCGCTTGAGGCGTGGTATGGTAGGAAGCCGGGAGTGAGTCACTTGCGGACCTTTGGGTGCATCGCTTTGCAAAGCAAGTTGGTCCTCGTGTTAGTAAACTCACCGGCGTAATCGCGCGCGCGAGTGTTTCTTGGTTATGAACAAGGAACGAAGGATATCGGATTTATGATCCCGTGAAGAGTCGATTGATGGTGAGTCGTGATGTTGTCTTTGATGAAAAGAGGTCATGGAATTGGGAAGGGAAAGGCAGCGAAGTTGATCGGGATATCGAAGAAGCAAATGAGTTGGCCGATACTTTCGAGTTGAAGATTTTGACAACGCTGTCGATCCGGCAACAGAGGGACGGCGGGCATCGACGAATCGAAACCAAACTCGCCGCAAAATACAATTCCATCGGTAGAGGGTGCGACATGTCGTCTCCCCGCACTCCCTCGACTCATGGGACTCAGATGATCCAAGGGCCACTCCTCCTTCCAATCACCGGTCGATTCGACGGAGCTCCATTGAGGTATCGCACAATTTCAGATTTGTTCGATACAACGGAGGAACCTGCGAGGACTATGAGTATAGTGGGCTTTGCCTTGTTGCCGCCGAGGAACCAAGGACCGTGGAGCAAGCCTTGAAGGATCAGCACCGAGACACAAAGCGATGAAGTCGAGATGCGCTATTGAATCGAATCGGACATGGGATGTCGGTGTAATCGCCACCAAAACAAAAGGCGATCGGGTTTGAAGTGGGTTTTCAAAGTAAAGAAGGATCCAGAGGGGAACATTGTTAAGTACAAGGCACGCTTTGGTGGCGAAGGGCTATGCACAGCGGCATGGAGTAGACTTCGAGGAGGTCTTTGCGCGGTAGCCGGGATAGAAACCGTAAGAGTCTTGTTGGCACTTGCAGCCAAGGTGGATGGGAGGTGCATCATATGGACGAAAAATCTGCATTTTTGAATGGTGAACTCACCGAAACGGTAATGCAACAACCACCGGTTTTCGTCGTAGGTGATGGTGACAAGGTACTCAAGTTAAGGAAGGCACTCTATGGTCTTCGACGGCACCGAGAGCGTGGAATGCTAAGCTCGATAAAGAGCTTGTTGCCCCGGTTTTGTGAGAAGCAAACCGGATCATGCCGTTTACGTGAGAAGCGGGGACCCTCTTTCTTGCTTGTGGGAGTGTATGTAGACGACTTAATCATCTCGGGACCGATTGTCGCTGACATTGTGAAATTCAAGGGTGAGATGAAAAAGAAGTTTAGCATGAGTGATCCGGGGCTCTTGAGCTATTATCCGGGAATTGAGGTAAAGCAGGGAGCAGGAGGTATTACACTCTCTGTCGAAGTTCTTATGCAGCCAAGATACTTGAGTTGGCGGGCATGAGGAATTCCAACTCATGTGACACACCGATGGAGTGTCGGTTGAAGCTCGCCAGCGAAAAGGAGAGCGGTCGTGGATGCAACGACCTATCGGCTTGATTGGCGACCTCGGGTATATTGTGAATACCGGCCGGACTTGGCTTATTCTCGTCGGAGTGGTCGGAGACACATGGAGGCACCAGGCAAGGAACACCGGGGCCGTGAAACGTATTCTCGGTACCTTAAAGGCACCATAGGGGTACGGCTGCGGTATGAGAAGGGCGCTGAGCTGAAGCCAATGTTGATGGATACAGCCGATAGCGATTTCGCGAGAGACGTTGAGGACAGGAAGAGCACTTCAGGTGCTGGTTATTTCATCGGTAGCAAATCGGTGACTTGGTCGCCACGTAAAACAAAGGATTGTTGCCTTGTCTTCTTGCGAGGCTGAATATGTAGCCGAGCAGCAGCAGCATGCCGGAATTTGGCTCGGTCGACTCATTGCAGATTTGCCGGGAACGAAGGTGATGATCACAAACTGCTCATGGACAATATGTCCGCTATAGCACTTAGCAGGAACCCGTGCATCATGAGCGCAGTAAGCACATTGATACACGTTTTCATTTCCTGCGTGAGTGTGTTGAAGAAGGTCCGTGGAGGTTGATCATGTCGGGACAGCCGGAACAGCTAGCCGACATCTTTACCAAGGCACTAGGTCGAAAGTGAAGTTTGTGGAGCTGCGGACAGCTCTTGAGTCGCCGAAGTGCATCAAGTTTAGGGAGTGATTGTTAGCTAAATAGATGCATGATTATCTTGTAATCTTCGTTTGTTAAAGAGTCGGTTAGGGACATGTGTAATTAGAGGCGTGCTTGATTACACAAGCCCGTAAGAGTCTGTCGTATCACGCCATGTCGAACCGGGCGACGCCGCTAGCATCGCGGTGAAACGGTGCGATGCACCTGGCGCTGTGGCGTGGGCGGGCTGGAGTTTAGCCCGGTGTTTATCTATATAAGCAGTCAATAAAGTCCTGAAAGAGCCACGGTTGTTGGCGGAGTCATATCTTTTGCCTACTCTAACTTTTGCATCTTGTTCTTGTCATCGTGTTCGTGGTCACCGTGATCACAACGTGATCGCCGGGCGTCGTGTTCCTGGGGTGCTAGGGCGTTCGTGCTCCAACAGATCGCACTAGATAATATCTTGGGAAAGTTGGGCTGTTTAGGCCACACACAAGCTTGATTACCATTGGTATTTGGTGCCTTGCGCCCTATCATATCGATCAGTCATGTTGTCTGATTCTAGATGAAATAATTTCGACTCCGATTGAATATTCCGATTGTGTGATTGACACACAAACATGATCAATCAACAATACAGCATCGATCCCTGTACTGTACTGTGTGCATTAGCTAGATCTTATGGCTGAGCCAGCTAAGCTAACAGATCTTTTGCACTCAAATCAAGATCAGAACACAAACGAATTAGCAGGTTAGTAGGCCCTCTTTTTGTGCAGTGATTGATTTGATGCCGATATTTAGCTTCTCAGAAGAAAGAGCGTGTTTTCCTTTCCATGCATGCAACAAATAAGTTTTTTGTATGGTTTGGTGTGCACCAATATATGAGAACTTCAGTCATCTCCAGGACACACAGATGAATTGTTATGCACACCGTACCTAACTGTCTAGATTAATGAGAAAAATCGATCGATTTCTTGCACTATCAAAATTTCTTCATAATTATCTCTATAATTTTGGTCAAACTTAAGATGGTTTGGCTCTCAAAGATTCTTGTAATGACTTAAAATTTGGAATTGAGTAAGTACTTGCTTAAATTTGAAACTGCAAAAGCATGGATTCCACTATGTAGACTTTCGGGGCGACAAGAGTACCATGATATTTCTGTTTGGTGACCATTGACGCCAGAAGCTAGCTATATAGTGTATCAACGCATATATTCACTTTTGGAATAAAGGCTAACATTTCCCTTGTCACATTATTAAAATATAAACCTTTTTACACACAAACATTTTTGTATGCTATTCATCAATATCTATTTATCAATTACATAATCTGGTCAGATAGTGGTCCAAGATTCTTTATTTTCCCACATTTAAGGGTGATCTTCTAGTGGTATGTGGGGTGCTTCGTGTTTCCTGAAAATTGGACAATATATATAACTGAACTTGCAATGAAACAGGGGCAGGTAAAGTGAGTCAGCAAGGTCAACGCTAGCTGTTCCAGCACCACTAAAGTTCTCACGTCTTTCCTGAACGGCCGAACCTAAACCCTAGCGTATAAGATCTCAATTGTACTTGTAACAATATAAATGATTAACAATGCATAGTTTGGCAGCAACATACTTTTGACGACTGAGATTTTCTATTGATTGGTTAAGTCTTTGAAAAATGCTCACTTAAATCGCTTGTCGAGTTAGCAGACTGGGATATCATAGCGAGACTAGAGTATTGAGGGAAAAAAAAAAAAAAAACCTAGTGTATCCATTCCTGATTGTGTCAATTCATATATAATCCGATTCTAGTGCCAAACCAAATTATAGAAACTTATGGTATTATACACTTATTATAATAATCTCCTGAAGAGTACATCTGTAAAAACCGTGCCCAGATGATTTTGTGCTGCAACCAGAAACTTTTTTGTGCTTTCTGGATTAGATTTATTTCCAGAATAAATTAGCGTATATCTGCACTCATTTCCTATTTTCTCGTGTTTCTTGTGAAAGTTGAAAATGAGACATTTGATATGATTAGCGTGTCAAATTACTGGACAGCAAGCAGCAATTAGTGCTATATTCGCATGCATAATGTTGATAGGATCTTGTTCTTTAGATGTTTAGTCATGGTCGCGTGTTGTTAATGTACCAATTATTTTATATAATCTGATTCCACTGCCAAACTAATTTGGTAGAACAGATTCAATTCCACACTATCTAGGAACAACTTTTAACAAAATATAATGGTTTATTGAGTTGCAAAGGGACGAGCAATATGATAACGGCGAATTAATCTAAAAACTACTTTTGCAATGCGGCGCAGAAAACTAGTAGCTTAGTTGCACTCCAGTTATGAAAGGAAAAAATATTCAGTGTAAACCCTCTATGCAGTAGAATCATGAAAGACTTTTAGGGAAAAAAACATATTTACGAAGTTTTCAGATAATTTTAAACCATGCACATCGATGGTGCATCTATATATATACCACAACATTTGATATTCAAACTTGTTTTGTAAAATGCATATTATGAGATTAACAAATTAATTCTAGTAGGTGCACATTCATTAGTGGACAAAATTCATACTAGGAAAGTGTGTATACACTTTCTCTTCTTCATACAGCTTTTGGAGCCGGGCACATCAAATGCCCATTATTATTTCAGAACGGCTACCAAGCTAATAAACCGCCTCTAAAAATTATCACCAGGCTAACCTCTAGAGAAATGAATGCATGCATCTGTTGATACTATTGACAAATAGGTGCAACACAATAAACTTGATATCCTTTTCCAAATTGAGTCTCGTGAAGACAAACTTTAGTACTCAAAGAGATCAACAACTTTGTAGTTGACGATATTTTCATTTGAATTCATTTGATTCATGGGATATCTTTTTAAAGTTGTTATATTAGGTCCTCTTCGTCCTCATAAAGTAAATTAGACCTGCATAAATAATATTCTGGATTATTTCCAGAGATAAAAAGAAACAACTCCCCCGGCCGTTGCTGCTGCAGACACTACAGAATCCCGCCGCAAAGCCCCTTTTGCACTCGGCAAAGGCTTTGCCGAGTGCCGCGACTCGCAAAGTGCACTCGCAAAAGAAATCGCCGGCAAAGCATTCTTTGCCGAAAGTGCCGTGTATCGGGCACTCGGCAAAGCCTTGCCGAAAGTGCCGCGGCACTTTCGACAAAAGAAAAACACTCGGAAAGATAAAAAGTCAAAAAAACCAAAAAATAGCAAAAAATTTTTTTTGAGAGGCCGCCACCGACCTCGCTACCACTTGCTCTCAAACATGGTCTTTTTCCAAGTTTTTCGACACTTTTTTTCACACTTTGCGGTGAGTGGGATTCAACCCACAACCTCTCCCTCAAAGCGTCTCTCTGCCTTTACCACTTTGCACTACATCGTCACTTATGTCTAGATTCCGTATTAGCTCCCTCATATATTATACTAAATCGAAATTCAAATTTTTCAAACGACCTCGATGCAAAAACTTCCTAAATAAAAATTATAGACCTTGAAAAGTTGTGAAACTTTGTAGTTGACAACTTTTTGATTTAAAATCGTTTAGGTCCTCAAAAAAAACTGGGTTTGAAAAACCCTGTTTCACTAGTAGAAATGTGTACATCAATGACCATTCTATCATGACGCCGGAATTTTGGTCACGAACAATCTCATTCTCGTGATCGAAAGTTTTATGTTGGTCATAAGTCACAAATGACGGAGCCGAGGCATGATGAATAGTGACTAAATGCTCAACATCGTCATAAATGAACAAAACAAATTGGTCATCGATAATCTTCCTTGTTTGGCACACTAGAATGACGAAACGAGTTGGTCAGAGATTAGATTTGGACTGCATCATTGATAGTTTAGGTCGTTTGGGGCCACCTCCACAAGGTTGTGTTGTGGGTCGTCCTGACGTGTCCTTTTTTTAGAAGCCGCATCGTAGATAGTTGACGTCATTTGGCCCAGGTCGAAGAAGTTGTGCTGTGGGCCGACGTGATGACCCTTTTATTTGATTGTTTTTGCAAAAAAAATTGCTCCAAGGGAGCTTTGAACACGTGACTAGAAGACACACAAATAGGAGCGTTACCACTACACCAGACAATGTTTCTTGGCAAACGCATGTAAGTTTTTAATTTGTGTGCCTTCAACATGTTAATCGAATGATGGATCACTTAGATACCAGGTCACGCCTCCACTTGGCCTCCTATTTTTGGAAAAAAAGACCACAAACTCCGACCAGGCCCACCGCCACGCCCACCCTCGCCTTGGCCCAAAAAACAATTTTTTTTGCGAATTGCCCACAGCTGATCACGCTAAGTCTTGGCCCAGGCCGTGCTCCACCTCGCCCCTGTGTTACCGTTGGGCTATTCAACTCCTAAAGTTTATACGTCACAAAGTCCCACCCAGCCTCTAACATGGGTGCGCGCCCCTAGCCCACTCACGTGTGTGGATGTCACCCACCCATTCCAAACCAAGAAATAATCTTCTTCTTTTTTTTTTTGCAAAAATGGTTGTCATAGAGATTTGAACCCATGACTAATTGCTAGATAGTTAGGAGTCTTAAAACTAGAGCACTCAACCTTTGTTGTGTAATGTAGGTAAATTTTTGTACTTGTAACGTTTCACCACAACTAGGTGTCTAAAATATTTGCTCCAATTGTTAAAGTAGAGAGTTTATTATAATTCGTTATATTAGTTCTAAAATTACAAAATTTTTATGATAGCTTTCTTTTCACGTGTATGATTTATGATAAAAATTTCATGATTATTGGATATAGTATTAGTGAGTTATCAATTATCTTGCAAAAATGTAAAAATATGCTTCAAAATGGGTTTGAACCATGAAGCAAGAGCATTATAACCACTTGTCTTTCCATGGAGCTACAACAACTTTTGTGTCATTAGATGAACTTTTAGCTTATATATATGAACCATCTACGCTAGCAAGTAATGCACCACCATCCACTCAAGAAGTTCGTTACTTAAAATGTTAGACAACTATAGTTTCTCTTTTTTAATCTTAAACTAAAACTTCTAACTAGTCTTTCTCCCTCATACTAACTCGAAATGTGTTGATTCTTTTTTCTAAATGTTTCTAAAATCATTCTCTATCATCCCATAAAACTTCCAAATCATTTCACAAAGTGGCCCACATCTCTCACACATGTCCTAGTTGCTGAGATGAGAGATGCTCATGCTTGTGTGAGATATATACTACCACTTTCTCGAAATCATCTCAAACTTTTTAGAGTATTTATGGAACCAAACTATGGTGTTGTGTGTATTTGTGTAATTTTTAGACCAAGTTTACCTATTACAAGTTATTATTGGTTGATTTACACAAGAAAAAATGTTAAAATACCCTCATGTAGCTAAAATAACTAAAAAACTTGCAAGGACACCTCCTTTTTGCTGTAGCTTGTTGACAAAAAAAATTGAGTTGATTCAGAGAAAGTTAGGATGCACATCCTCACAATGGCCCACATCTCTCACACATGTCCTAGTTGTTAGGTGAGAGATGCTCATGCTTGTGTGAGATATATACTATCACTTTCTTTGAAATCATCTCAAACTTTTTTTAGAGCATTTATGGAACCAAACTATGGTGTTGTGTGTATTTGTGTAATTTTTAGACCAAGTTTACCTATTACCAAGTATTATTTGTTGATTTACACAATAAAAAATGTTAAAATACCCTCATGTAGCTAAAAAAATCTAAAAGCTTGCAAGGACACCTCCTTTTTGGTGTAGCTTGTTGACACAAAAATTGAGTTGATTCAGAGAAAGTTAGGATGCACATCCTCACAATGGCCCGGATCTCTCACACATGTCCTAGTTACTAAGTGAGAGATGCTCATGCTTGTGTGAGATGTATACTACCACTTTCTCGAAATCATCTCAAACTTTTTTGGGGTATCTATGGAACCAAACTATGGCGTTGTGTGCATTTGTGTAATTTTTAGACCAAATTTACCTATTACAAGTTATTATTTGTTGATTACATAAGAAAAAATGTTAAAATACCCTCATGTAGCCAAAAAAAATCTAAAAACTTGTAAGGACACCTCCTTTTGGTGTAGCTTGTTGACAAAAAAAATTGAGTTGATTCAGAGAAAGTTAGGATGCACATCCTCATTAATGGCCCACATCTCTCACACATGTCCTAGTTGCTAGGTGAGAGATGCTCATGCTTGTGTGAGATATATACTACCACTTTCTCGAAATTATCTCAAACTTTTTAGAGTATTTATGGAACCAAACTATAGTGTTCTGTGTATTTGTGTAATTTTTAGACCAAGTTTACCTATTACCGTTATTATTTGTTGATTTACGCAAGAAAAAATATTAAAATACCCTAATGAGGCTATAAAAAATCTAAAAAACTTGCATAGATACTTTATCGAAATCACTTGATTTTTTATGTGATGCTTAGATACTAAAATCTTGTCACTATGCAACTTTTTAAATATTTTCCATTTAAAATCAGTTACTCACACAAATTTATGTTCAAAGATGTCAAATTCACAATTTTAAATTTTAATCATTCAAACAAACTTCAATAGATAATTGACCAAAATAAAATTTATAGATCTTGATGAGTTCTATAAAATTGATGTTTACCAATTTTTCTTTTAAAATGGTCTTCTATCTCAAAGTTCTATCGCGCCTAAAATTGCCGCCAGTGCGATCTTCTACCGCCAAATGAAAATCCAAAACCATCCGTGTGCCCTTTGAGCGCCAAAAGGAAAAAGAAAAGGCCCGCGCAGCTTTTGACCAGCCCATCCTCCCATCGCATCGTAACCCCTAGCAACGCCATCTCCTTCTGCCGTTCTGCGCCGCCGCTGCAGCCAGACCTCGGCCTTCTCTTCTACACTGCCTGAATATGCGGCCCTCTCCTCACCCGCCGTACGCCATCCCTCCCCGCGTCGTGCGTAGGCCGCCCCTTCCCTGCGCCGCTCGGCCGCGCTTCGTCAGGGATCTCGGGTGGTCAGCCTCCCGTAGGGCTGCAGTCCATCCGCCCGGCCTCACGTACATCGTCGCGGAGGAGGTGGCCATCTCGACGGAGGTGGTTCCCACGGCGGCGAGCCATCTCCTCTCCAGGTCGGTGGCTCCCCCTAGACTCGGTAGGTAATTCTCCAACGTGAATAGCCCAGGCATGTTCTCTAATTATCTTGTTTGAGTTTGAACCAATCTCGATTTTTTGGCCCTGTTCACAGCAACGGATCGAAGCAGCTGCAAGATCCATGATGGTGGTGGTGGTCCCCTTCTCCCGTCGACAGTAGAGCTGCCGTTGGCAGATCACCCAGCGGTGGATCCAAGTGGGGATGCGAAGGATCTGTACCAGGCCACCCCTTCCCGGCAGGCAGTTTGACCGCCCTATGGCGGATCTCTGCGCGGCCACATCTGCCCCGTCCTCCCTCCGGGGACGTCCTCGTTCTACTCTCCTGCGGCTTCCTCTTCTGTCCATCTTGTTGTGATGCCCCTCACCTCCTCTACTTTTGGTAGTAATATTGTTTGCATATACTGCTATGATGATAAAATGTTACTACCTGAATCCCTTTTCTTTAATACTGCTATGGAGGCACAACAACAATAGCTCACGGCTCTTGATTTGTTAACTAAATAAATTATCTCATTATGGAATGGTCTATCAGTTCATTGGGTGTGTGAGTTGAAAAATGTCTTACTGATAACTAGAATGCAGTCTATAACTGATGGATCCGTATTGAACAGGGTACAAATCCGTGTTGCAGCCTGTAGTGCTTGGGCCTTTTTTTTTTCCTGATAGATAGTTCAGACTTAACAAATGGTCCTCTAGAACTCTTGTATGCCTGTTGAAATGGCTGACACAAGGAGGCAGTAACCAGTTAGAGCAGCTGTCTCAGGGGAACTAACAATGTTGCTGTCTGAGTTCGATCTCATTCAATCTGTCTTTTAGTTGCAATTTTCAGGATCTAGGACTGTTAAACTGATGGATTAGTTAGAGCATCGACATAAAATTCCTCTGGCGGTAAAAAGAAAGGTCTCTCACTTGCAATGTTCTTACACCAAGTCAATCTCATTTTGCTTGATGGCACTATATGCAAGGTGTAGCCAAGTTCTGGAATGTTTCTTAGAAGTGTGGCAGGATAAAATTATCTAGCTGCTATCCAGGATGTCAGTGCCGACGAGTGCAAGAACATTCCCGTCATCAGTAAGCCTTCCTTTCCCCATTTTATTTTTCTACTTGATGCTCGATCCAATTCAATGTTTCTTGCAATAACATTTTATTTTAACCACAAAAATTCTTGGTTCAGTGCGGCACCATTAATACTCTGATCTATTCTAGCCTATTTGTTGTCAGCCTTAAGAACCACTGCCAACCAAGCTGCAGTGGCACCATTAATACAGTCAAGAATGCAGATATGTAATTGTTTAATAGAGAATATTTGGAGCAGTGTCTCTTCGATCAATTTCTGGAACATACTATAGAGTGACTACTATTTGCTAGTTGAATTGCTGCTCGGCTGTAACTCTGATTTTTTTTCTTTTGCGTGCTTGGATAACTGAAAACTTTTATGCATGCAGCATCAGTTGCAGAAGTAGCATGTGGAATCCGCTCCAAGTAGCAACAATGAAGGTAAATTGATTAGCAAATATTGGTTTCATTTAATTCATGACTAACATACAATTACGGTGCTATATGCCAAATCAATTTAGTTACTATACTAATAGATATCGGTTGCACAAAACCAAAGAACAGTGGAAGGAGATAAAACTGATCATCTGAAAGATAATAAGGGTTGCAATTTTGCAGTGCACTCATGGCTGCCGAAGCCAGCAAAAGGAAAAAGAACAAAAAAAAAAAGAAATGTAGGGGTAATTCTGATGTGCAGGTAAGCCAATATCTTTTGTTTATTTCATTCTCTGTAAATGACCGATGCAATTGGGCAAATATATACTTGCATTTTTCTCTGACCGAACTATTATTGTAATATTGTTTCATTTGAAATATAATTGTCTGAAACTTATTAAGCGATGTTTGTTTCGATGTGTCTCCAACATGAGAATACTAGAATTATTATGTGCTTTTATTTGCCTTTTTTTTCTTTTTAAATCCCGTTAGTTACCATTTCAAATGAAAGCGAGCTTCCTGAACAGCTTTGTACGAACCTTGTTATGCTTGAAATTTATTTGGGGCCTAAACTTTATCTGTCTATTTTCTAAATGTATATTCTATCTCAGACTCACACTAGTTATGTGTTTGCTTGATTTTCAGGTGTGCAACACTAATTAGCTGAGCAAGGGTTGGGTCTAGGGCTTGTGCCTTGGCAGATTGGACGCTAAGGCCCTGTTGTTGGTAGAGACATCATCTGGGTGGAGAACATGTTCGTTTGTGGTTGGCAACCTTTTTATTTTATGTCATCATGGTTCTTTGAACTTAGATGAAACTTAGTTGGAATGTGATGTCAAGTGGGTTATTATGTGAATTGAGTCATGTATTGTTGTCTAAGTTGTATGGTCAATGGAATTCTGGATCTATTAATCTATACTCAATTTTGGTAATTTCAATATTATTTGCAAATCATACTGCCAGCGTGTGCACTGTGATGAAAGTACAATGGTTTTGGTAACGTCATATATTGCAATCTGTGATGAAAATAGGATCCAATAATAGCTTGCCACGCGGCGGAACAAATCGTGCCACGCCAAAGACCCACGTCAACCGCCACGCCGGCCAGACCACGACACCCGCCACGTCGGCAACCACGCCATGACCAAAAAGTGGCTTCATCTGTGACCAAATGTAGTTGTCATAGCGCCGCGATGCCGTTATGTCCACGCCATGACGGCTGTTTGACGCCACCAAGACGGAGATTATGACGACTTCCACGAGTATCGCTGACCAAAACATATCGTCATAGATTGATCCCACATCCATGACTAAACTATTTTGGTCACCGAATGACTGCACATCTATGACCAAAACATGTCTTTTCGTCCACCGAATACATAATGTGACGCCGATAGATGACGATATCATATTGGTCATAAACTCGTCACAAAAGAGAAGCCGTGGACGACTTTGGCGCCTTCTCGTGACCATACCATGTCGTCATTGCTGTGCACATCCCTACTAGTGTTTGCCGAGTGTTTTTTTTTTACACTCGGCAAAGAGCCTCTTTGCCGAAAGTAAAAAAAAACTTTCGGCAAAACAAAAGTTTTTCAAACCAGTTTTTGAGGCCCCAAACGAGCTTAAATAAAAAGTTGTCAACTACAAAGTTTCATAACTTTTTGAGATCTACACTTTTCATTTAGGAAGTTTTTCCTAATATAATTATCTTTATCTATCATGGTTCAAGAGGTTATATTTCAATTCCATGTTAGTATTTTTCAAAGACACTTCCTCTATGGGTAATTTAATGTTTTAAATTTTGAATGGTCTGAAATTAGCTTGACCGAGGAACAACATCAATTTATTATTGTACCAACTTTAGTTTAATTAGTTTTTTGTTTGTTTCTAACTACTGGGAGGTTAATGTCGTCCTGTTTCCCAAAGAAAGAATGAGACTTGGAACAAATTCCTTGTGTTGTTTTCACTTTATATATGGACCACCCATAAGGAAGCTACCAATTTGTCTTTGCTGTTTGATAATGTAGGCCCTCATCATCTCGCATGATGATGACATGGACAATCCAAAATATCTTAGTTGGTGCACTTTCTAATATTAGCAAGGTGCTTAGTACTATATTATATTTATATATGTGAATGTCGGATGGCCAGAAATTTCTGGCACTCATTCAATCACACGCACTGTGTATTACAATATAGAAGAAACGAATTATTAATTGTCGCAAAATGTGTTGCAGCATGCATTTAATTTCCTCATTTGAGTTATACAAATCAGATAAAGCACATGCAGTCATATTGCTTTCAACAAGAGCATTTTGGATATGGAAAATTTGCAGTAAATCCCTAGGGGTTCGGTTCGAATTTGAAATAAAAATTTAATAGCCAGGAAAAACCCATCTGATAGAATACTACTACAAAATGAGAAGTAGTGCAGGAATTTTAACTCATTGTTTTGTATTGTAATGAACCAAAAGTTTCTAAGTATACTTGACATATATAATTGAATTGGGGGTGGGGGAGTGGTACCGGTGACAATGACACAGTGGGACTAGCTAGCTCAAGTGTTCTATTGCTGTCATGGTGTATGCTGCATCTTCATGAGTAAATTTACATGCATTCTCCTCCCTCCACTTGTAAATCTTACTATCATATAAAGATAGATTCGGGTCCGTTGTTGGCATCAAGTAAAGGAAACTGAGTCACTCTATCATTATCTTGGCCTTAGCTAGGGGCGTGTGACTGTGAGCAATGCTTATTACCACACATGAGGGATTCCTTTAGAACTGATTTTTGTTCTTCTAACTTTGTGGTATGATGAGGTGTGTGATCTAGACATTGATATTTATTTTACATCATGGGCTCCAAGGGGATCTTTGATGCAGTGACCTGCTCAAATTTGTCCTAAAACATGCATCTAGCCAGAAATTTTAGGGATTATATGAGAATATTTTGACCGTTTTTTAAATTGAAATCGACACAATTAATTTACTTTACTACTAAGGGCGCTCTTATCTCCTTGCTTCATTCTTCCATACACTACTTCTCCATCCCTAGCATGCTGTTCATCTAGTCATCCGGAGGCGCTGCACGCTCAAGCACTATGCATTACTAATTTACTAATAATCAACAGACAATCTGATGGTCGAGGAAGCACCCTGGACAATGTAGCGGATAGTTGTCAATAATGGCTACTTCACAGGTCACAAAGCCATTGGGTGGTCCGGCGGTGAAGAAAAAGGCTAGCATGGGACCGTCTAGTGAGAATAAAGTTAAAGGTTGTGTTTGATGTTGTTGGAGTGCCCCAAGGTGGCTAAGATGCTAGAACAAGTGAAAAATCTTCTCGTATCCAAGAGTTTGTCCTCTCTTGACTTGTTCTTTATGTACCAACATATTAAAGCTTTAAATACTGTTCTTACTTTGATGTGGCATTTATGTTTTCCATATTATTATAGTCTAGTTGATTGGATTGGCCCTAGGCTGCTAAACTTTTTGGAGGTTGGATATGTAGAGCACACTAGAAAACCCTAATGTGCACATCCTGCTAGTTAGTTTATGTTTTCTTTTATAGATGAAGTGAAGCCTAATAAGTTTGGAAGACCCAATCCATTCTCTCCCCTTCTTGGGGGGCATCCTGGTATTCAGATGCTCATGGTCCTTTCAATTGGTAACAGAGTTAACACACCATTCACACCATGCAAGGCCAATTCTATTATTAGACAAACTTTGTGAAACTGGTTCATTTGGATCCTTAGGCTTCGTTGTGTAGTGAGTTTAATTTTGCTGTTGGGAGTGGGGTTGAATATAGGGTTCCACATGCTTTTTATTAATATTAGGACAATTAGAATTTTTTTTTTAGAAAGGGGAATATTAATATCCCAGCTTACGCATCGACTAATGCATATGGCTGTTCATTATTACAAGCAACCAAAACAACTCCAAAGAATCTCAAATGCAAAGATTTGAGCCCTCAAGACAAAAACAATTTGAAAAGGAACAAACTAAAGAGAAATTCTATTGCTAAATCTCCAGCCATATCTTACGAACACCTCCATTGCGGTTGTCTCAATAATTCTACAACCCGCCTTCATGAACTGGCGATCCTCCTCCTTCTGAAGTAAGGTCCAAAGACCTAGAGGACAATTAGAATGGATCATGTTCATTGGCACATCTCGTATTTTGTGAGTAAACCTCATGCTGCTGGTGGCCAAAAATTGGTCTGAAAAAGATTATTACACCGACAACAGTGGGTTTGCAAAGACTGTGTTGGTAAATTGGTTTTGCCATATAATATATAGTATGTCGCTAATGATACAATCTTTAATTTGGTGACACAATCTCCCCCTTAACAATTTGTCATTGTGTAGTGTACATATCTGCTCCTAATTCAGTACAGTGTTAGTAACGTGTGGGAGCAACTCATTCCATTCCATGCTGCTAATTTAGCCCTATAAGCCCAATCTCTACGCCGTATATAGGAAGTTAGGAAGTGAGGTTCTAAAGACTTTTGTGATAACGTTTGTCTTCTGACGTATATATTGTTATTATTATCATGTATTTTTATCTAGTCTTTTCAGTTTCATCGTCCTTTTACTTCCATTTTGCAAACGTTGGAATATTTTCAGAACGCCTAGGTTGTTCCATTCATAGACTTATTAGGCTTTTGCGTCAACGTTATTAATTTCAGTCAAGTCTCCTGAGTCCTCTGGAAGAAGAAAAAAAGAAGATGATCGAGTTCACATGGAAGGTGCAATATATGCATGCGTGTGGAGCGTGCGGGCGGGAGAGACCCAACGACCCAAAGCAATAATCCCGTGGACGGAGAGTCAAGTCTGCTGTGTGTGGAAGGCACCTGATGCGCTTCCTGCGACGTGCAGCCACAAGCTTAACTTTGCAGTTTCTTTTTACTCCTAGTGAGCATATTGATGAATCCAGCTTTGCTAGCGAGAAATAACTGAATTGACCTGATGACTCCTGTGGGAGTCTGACAGTCTGAGCTTTCTCATGGCTGCTATTAGCCTATATGTTAGCTCTAGAAGCTGATCGCGTTTGCCCTCAATGTAAGCCATACTCCATCATATCCATGACTAAGCAAGGTCACTAATTAATCTACGAGTCCTTTGTACTTTAGATCCGTGTTCGGTCTCTCTTTTTGACATATCCTCTTAATGAAAAACGGATATAAGACTCGACCATGAAAAAAAAGATATGGGGCGAATAAGAACTTAGTATATATGTCCACATGATGCTTCCATGCGTACCTAATTAGCACATGGGCTAATTAATTACATGTATCAATAATTTCCCACTTGCAAGGGCGTCTTCTTTGTTTCCCACTAATTAAGAAAATTAGGGGTCCAACTTTTCAAACATTTTTTGTGGAGGAAGAGGTCACACCAGAACATCACAGATTCCACCTGCTCTTTTTCGATTTTCAGGGCGAATGAGTCTCCCACAATTTTATGCTTGCAGACTACCAAAACTCTTAAGCAGCTTGCACGCATGTTATGCTTTTAGAATGGACGTCTCTCCATGTATATAAAAATATTGCTCAAAGTCTTTTTCTTAGTCAAAATAAAAGTATTGACTGGAATCATGACTAGGTGTCAAGGGGTTTCTGCATGATTGTAGCCATTCTCGCGGGCAAAATAAAACTGACCCGTTCACATAAGTACATCCATTTCTAGTTGTATATCTTTTTTTTTTTTCTCTAAATGCAAGTCTTACTAAAACTCTAGTTATATGCATCGCCTCTTATTTTCTTATCCTTTAACTAACAATTATTTTGTCATTGGAAAAGATTTTAGAGGACAATACATTACCTAGGGCTATATTAGTCTTTTGATATCATCTTAGATTTTCTGAAATTCCTTGTATTTTAGGAAGTAGACCTCTTGGTGGAGGGTCAAAGTCATGATATCCCATTATATTAGCTGTACGTTCTCGCTAATTTCCCGAACCTACTAGAATATATACTCTCATGAGCTGCATGTAATTAATTGGTGCTTAGTATCAGATCCTTTTTTCTACTGCTTTTGTTTAAACATTTAAAGAAAAATGGTTATTACTTTGGTTTGCTTGTTAATTTTGTCAAATTACAAGACAGCTAACTACGATAAGATATATGTCTGAATGATTTTGATGCACACTTTTGCTTTTTAGCATTGAGATTTAACTAGATGTGTCATCACTCGTCCTTGCTTACCGCGTGCCAATTATTTTATCTAATCATTATTCCACCACAGAACTAATTTGCTAGCAGAGATATTCGCCACTAATCAGATTCCTGCACCAAACCCAGCTTTTAGTGGCGCCGTTGGTTAAATAGCGACCATAAAAAAACTGTCTCAAATCTACTGTGTGCCAGCGAAAATCGAGGTGTGTGTAAGTGTGTTAAGGATGTTGATATTTTTTGTTTTACTTCGGGGCTCCAGTCTCAAACCTTATTTTGCTCCAGTCGGCAAACATGTTGCAGCCGTCATCTTTTTTATTTCGTGATACTTTGTATTAATTTACCTGATTGATCAAGCCGGATTATTTATCCATTATCCAAAAAAAGGGGCTCCACAGAGATTAATTTCAAAGTAGTTTACACATCCACCTGCTCAATCCCTTGAGCATCTAACAAGAGATTTTAGGCAACGAATGAGAATACTGATTGCTTCTCAAAGTGAAGACAAATGGGAATAGTGCCAAGCTATGGAATCTCCACCGAAAAGAACTCCACAAACCGCCTATAAATAGAGATCACCATATTTCCACCCGCACCAAGCAAGCTCTCAAGGGAAAACATCTATAGCTACCACCATCGTCTAATCTCTCTAGCATCCAGCAGCAGAAAACAAGCCGACAATGTTTCGACGCACCAAGACTACCATGGCTCCTCCTACTGATGGTGAGGTGAGGATCCAGAAAGTTGATAAGATTGAGCTCGTGTACAACCTCTCCAAGCCAAAACTGTATAACCCGACTGTGGCAACCGGGAAGTATCCTACTGCTGGTCATCATGATCAGGTCACAAGCTGGAAGAAGATTGAGAACCCCAGCAGGCCTAGGAGTACTGTAGTAACTGTGGAAGACATCAACAAGAGGTCTGAAAGGTACATCACAGAGATGAAGAAACGATTTCTTGGCTAGTTTGCTAGTATCTGAGCCTGTGATGACAAGGTGAAGATCTGATAGTATTGTTGTCGTCCATATGGAATTGGTTTGGTTATATGTATATTTGATATATTACCCTGTGTGGGATTGAATATATATATGTGAGGCTGCTTTAGTTATTAATGCTTTTATGCATGATGTATGCATGTACATGTTATGTATATGATACAGAGAGCATATATATAATGTTGAGTAAAAGGTTAGTATCAATATGCATGATGCCTACCGAAATGGCTTATTCGAAATAGTTCCCGAATTGGGTATTAGGAACTTCAGCCTTCAGCGCGAAAGCGGACACAATTCTTTCCTGTTTTCTGCTCTCTGATCCTGAATTTGTATATTTGCCTGTACGGTTTATATATGAGCAAGTTAAGTACTGGAAGATGTACATACTAACAACAACAGTAGACAATGCAAGTCTCCCAGTAGTGGTGTGGAAGGCACCTGATGCGCTTCCACAACAAGTAACAGCATGCTTAACTTTGCATCGATAGACCAGTCCAGTCCAGCAAGCTATATACATTTAGCTAGAATATAATTAGTGTGGAACTAACGTGGAGCACCCTGAGCAACACATTAGATTTGCATCCATCAATGTCCTGCTCTGTCGACCAAGTGGAAATTATGCGGGAAAACCACATGATTTGATTCCGGGAGCGATCTCGATTTCCATTTTGATTGATTGCATTGGGATTGAGATTGCCATGCATGAATATGATGTCTCAGCGACAGCATCAATCCCTGTGTACTTTATGACGTTTGGTCCTCAATGTAAGTTTGACATACGTACAAAGCTAATCTAAGTACCATTTCATCCCAGACTAATTATATTTAGCTCTTGGAAAGCAAGGTTTAATTTCCTTATGGAGAGGAGATTATATTACATCATTTTTGTGCGTGATCTGCACCAAATAGGAACTGAATTAATTTTATTTTAATTTCGGCATGGAGAGGAGATTATATTCCATCCTGGCCTAGTTACTGTTATGGACGTGGTTGGGCTGAGGGGATTGAGGAAGAAGAGAGGGATGGCGGCTGTTGTGCTACAGTACCCGTGGTGCTACAATACCCACGGGTATTGTTCGCAGATTGGCGGCGGCTAGGGTTTGGGGGTAGGGGCACTAGGAACGCCGGGAAGAGGGAAGGTGTTTCCTTCTAATCTCTTGCTTGATTATTAGATTGATATATCTCTTATTATATAGAGAGGTTTGACTTGACCCCTAAGCAAGCCACTAAATAACCCTAATGAGCTAAGGCCCGAGAGGCTCATGGCTCCTCTAACAGTTATAGAAACTCCTAATTTAATTTTACTCAGCAATATGGCATCATGACTACAAGCGAAGAAGTCGTCGATGCATTGTATCTCCTTTTTGGGGTTTCAAATGCATAGGCCACTGAAGTCCTTCTTGAAGACCAGTACTGTGAGGAAGGCACCTGATGCATCACCTTTTGAATAAACGTGCAAACCGCAAGCTTACCCTTTGCAATCCAGGCATGCAGCTAGCTAGATCGCACTAGATAATATCTTGGGAAAGTTGGGCTGTTTAGGCCACACACAAGCTTGATTACCATTGGTATTCGGTGCCTTGCGCTCTATCATATCGATCAGTCATGTTGTCTGATTCTAGATGAAATAATTTCGACTCCGATATTGGAATATTCCGATTGTGTGATTGACACACAAACATGATCAATCAACAATACAGCATCGATCCCTGTACTGTACTGTGTGCATTAGCTAGATCTTATGGCTGAGCCAGCTAAGCTAACAGATCTTTTGCATGGCCTCAATTCAAGATCAGAACACAAACGAATTAGCAGGCTAGTAGGCCCTCTTTTGTGCAGTATTGATTTGATGCCGATATTTAGCTTCTCAGAAGAAAGAGCGCGTTTAATTTCCTTTCCATGCAACAAATAAGTTTTTGTATGGTTTGGTGTGCACCAATATATGAGAACTTCAGTCATCTCCAGGACACACAGATGAATTGTTATGCACACTGTACCTAACTGTCTAGATTAATGAGAAAATCGATCGATTTCTTGCACTATCAAAATTCTTCATAATTATCTCTATAATTTTGGTCAAACTTAAGATGGTTTGGCTCTCAAAGATTCTTGTAATGACTTAAAATTTGGAATTGAGTGAGTACTTTGCTTAAATTTGAAACCGCAAAAGCATGGATTCCACTATGTAGACTTTCGGGGGCAACAAGGGTACCATGATATTTCTGTTTGGTGACCATTGACGCCACAAGCTAGATAGTGTATCAACGCATATATTCACTTTTGGAATAAAGGCTAACATTTCCCTTGTCACATTATTAAAATACTATAAACCTTTTTACACACAAACATTTTTGTATGCTATTCATCAATGTCTATTTATCAATTACATAACCTGGTCAGATAGTGGTCCAAGATTCTTTTTTTTTTTTTCCACAATTTTTAAGGGTGATCTTCTAGTGGTGGTATGTGGGGTGCTTCGTGTTTCCTGAAAATTGGACAATATATATAACTGAACTTGCAATGAAACAGGGGCAGGTAAAGTGAGTCAGCAAGGTCAATGCTAGCTGTTCCACCACCACTAAAGTTCTCACGTCTTCCCTGAACGGCCGAACCTAAACCCTAGCGTATAAGATCTCAATTTGTACATGTAATAATATAAATAATTAACAATGCATAGTTTGGCAGCAACATACTTTTGACGACTGAGATTTTCTATTGATTGGTTAAGTCGTTGAAAAATGCTCACTTAAATCGCTTGTCGAGTTAGCATACAGGGAGCATCATGGCGAGAATAGAGTATTGTGGTTCAAAAAAAAAAAAAAACTAGTGTAGGGTCTCCGTTCCTGACTGTGTCGATTCGTGTATCTAATCCGATTCTAGTGCCAAACCAAATTGTAGAAACTTATGGTATTATACACTTATTATAATGATCTCCTGAAGAGTCCATCTGTAAAAACTGTGCGGCCCTGACATTTTGTGCTGCAACCAGAAACTTTTTTTGTGCTTTCTGGATTAGATTTATTTCCAGAATAAATTAGCGTATATCTGCACACATTTCCTATTTTCTCGTGTTTCTTGTGAAAGTTGAAAATGACACATTTAATATGATTAGCGTGTCAAATTACCGGACAGCTAGCAGCAATTAGTAGTAGTGTTATATTCGCATGCACAATAATGATATCTTGTACTTTAGATGTTTATCATGGTCTGTGTTGTTAATGTACCAATTATTTTATATAATCTGGATTCCACTGCCAAACTAATTTGGTAGCACAGATTCAATTCCACACTATCTAGGAACAACACGCGATTCAATTCCACCAAGCTAATAAACCGCCTCTAAAAATTATCACCAGGCTAACCTCTAGAGAAATGAATGCATGCATCTGTTGATACGGTTGAAAAATAGGTGCAACACAATAAACTTGATATCCTTTCCAAATTGTGTCTCGTGAAGACAAACTTTAGTACTCAAAGAGATCTACAACTTTGTAGTTGACGATATTGTCATTTGAGTTCATTTGATTCATGGGAAATCTCTTTTTTAAAGTTGTTATATTAGGTCCTCTTCGTCCTCGTAAAGTAAATTAGACCTGCATAAATTATGTTCTGGATTATTTCCAGAGATACGAAAAAAACAACTCCCCGGCCGTTGCTGCTGCAGAGTTAGGTTCTTCGATGCGATGGACACCCCACACATCTGTACTAGTTGTATCACTATCTGACGTACCCATCGCTGACGCCTCTGTGCTGAGTGTCCGGCTGAGCCCAAACACGCATGGACCCGTTCAGATGCCTCTTGTATGCATCCTTTGCCTTTGCGAAAATGTGGTGCAAACTATGAGATTCTTCGTCTAAGGTATGTAGCTTGGTACCTAACAACGCGCAACACGCCTGGTGGCTCTACTACCTACTAGCAAATAGCAAGTGGCAGCACCCTTGGTAGTTTGGTAGCTAGCGTAGAAATGCTGCTCGCATCTCTGGAATCCAAATCCCTTACCACAGCTGCAACTGCAACCAGCCATCTGAGATTGAGAGACAGACGACTCCACAAAGGCTGCCAAGCATCTATACTCGCCACACTGACGAAGACACGCATGCCCATGGCTTATCCGAAGCCAACCAGAGATGACCTGACCGAGAGTGAGAACACGTGCGTCGTCTTCCGAGAACTGCGAAGACTATAGCATCACCAAACTCAATAATACAGCATTGCTGGCAGCTGGGTTGCTTTCCATGCCTATATAAACACAGGCCGTATCTGTTGCCAAATTGCATCATCGATCACCCATCTCTACACGACAAACAAAACAACGAGCAGACCAGGAAACCGGCCGGGCGAGCATCTCTAATCCAGCTAACCACTAGTATCTTATTAGCAAGAAGAAGACAACGAAGGAGATGAATCGTTGGGGCAAGAACAAGAACCCTGCTCCGGCCGCTCGCACCGGCGCCGGTGCCGGTGCTGGTGGTGCAGGTGTCGGAGAGGTGCCGGTGCAGAAGGTGAACAAGATCGAGTTCCACAACCTGATTTCTAGGCCCACCATCTACGGCGGCGGCGGCGGCGGCCGTCCTCCACGAGGGGCGGAAGACGACATCAACGAGAAGGCGGAGAGGTTCATCAGGGAGACGAGGATGTGGTTCCACCGCCAGAAGCCCGGCGGGTCGTCGGCGGCGGCGTGATGACATCGTCGTCGTCATGCAGGCATCATCGTCATATGTATATTGATGGATATATACTATTTCAAGTATTTTAGAAGAGTTGAACCATGCATGTTGCGTACCCCCGGCTTGTATGTTTATTACTTACTCCGCGCACCGGTTACCAATAAGTGATAAGTGAAATTTTATTGATATATATGCATGTGTGATTGAAGTCAACAGTTCCTTTCATTAATTTATCATGAAAAATATGTCAGTGTGCTGCAACGGGAGGACGTACAACTTTAGCCACTCTCACCTAGGACAACCCGTGGCAATGATAATGAGCTACCTCTGTTTGTTAGATTTAACTGGATTATAAACCGAACCTCATCCAACTAAATTTCAAAGTATGTCATCATAAATAATTAATTTGAGCGGAGATAGATTGACACCTAATGGCACTCCCAATGAAATATTAATGGTAATTTCTATCTCTATTAAATAGCTTGTCAACTAAGCAAAATGGTGATGTGATAACTTAATTAACGAGGAAAGAGAACAAAAATCATAAAAATGGTTTCCTCATGGAGAAACCATATCTACTCTTGACCTAATTCACAAGAAACCATGCATGAATTTGCATTAGAGAGAAACCACTAGTTTCTATGGGGTTAATGCAACACTCCCGATTGGTGAAATTGGGAGAGCGAAAGAGAAAAGAATTATTACTCAAGACACTACCACTGTGAAGAATTGTTTTTATAGATGATTTCTTTTGCTATGGAAACCGTGTTAGTTTCTTCCATTGGTACTGCCCTAATAAATGGATGACTATTTTGTACTCCCTCCGGGCTGGTATTAGAGGTCGTTCAGAACATGATTGTTAATACCAAGGAGTCATTGAATGGAGGTTATTTTTTCATGTCTACCCCTATTAAATAGGTTCTGGGCACTCCTTGCGGGAAAGTTCCTCTGTCCAGATGGCTAGTGCGACGAGTCTACCTCCCAGAGGTCCTGAGTACAAGGCGCGCGGCAGCAAGCGAGGACGGCGTGCGATGGGAAAGACGAAGCGGCACGCGCGGCACAATTAGGAAGGCCGCAGCGCAATTAACACAGGGGTAAAGACGTCCAAAACCAGCCCAAGCGCCGTCGGAAGACATCTTTTTTGCACCACACGCGCTGACGGCCAGAACGACCTGTAATCCCAGCCCGGAGGGAGTACACCTGTTGTGAGGTTAAAAATTTCAAGGTCTGTCATAAATGTTAGGGGCTCACCTTAGAGAACGAGATAGATGAAAAGATATTATTGGTATTGGGGCTCCTCCATGCAGACAAGGGACCAGGGGTGGAGTAGTACTGGTGTTCTCGGTTGGTAGTCAAGGGCTGACTCGCTACCCCCCAGTATATGTTGTATAGTAGAAGGATAGGTACCCGATCAAGAGAGATGTTTTTTTAAAACAAAATAGGAATAGAGATAGGAGGGAACTTAATTCATTACTTAATTTCCTCGGTATTGCTTGCTGATTTACATAAGCATCAAGCCAACATTTCTCCTAGATTTTTCCCAGTCTAACAAATCAATCGGTTAAGCTGATCTATTTCCTTTTCAACTAACAATGGTCCTTCATGTCTCATCTTGCTTTCATGCTTCCACCTCAGGAACATATCCCCGGACCTGAATGCTGCTGCAGATGTGTGGATGTGATGGAAATATCCCCTGACAAGTTCATTCCACGCAAGAAGCGGTCCATCAATGAATAGCTCGATGATAGATCGATTCCTAAGGAGGAGCAAGAAGACTGCCCTCAAGGTTCATGGTTTGGAGAAAGTGTCAATACACCCACACCGATATGTGTACACAACATGCATGGAACGACACACACACATCCCACACATGCAAATGAGGGTAGGTGCAGTACTGGTTCCAAAACCAACGCTCCAAGAGGGAACAAATTCGGTGTTGTAGGTCCGCACGCCACACCGTGAGCACCTCAAGTCTATGTATGCAGCGAGAAGCCAGCGCCAGCGGGGGTGCTCCAGCCCCCCTACCGTTCCCAACTATGTGCAGCCCCCTTAGATATTAGGAGGAGCTAAGCTTGATTAGACATTGTTCAACCCACCCTAAAATAATTTTGGCTTCATTGTTGTATGCGTATGATATGTGTCCTCGATAACCCCGTGCAGTGGCTCCTCATCCGACCATGAGGTTCCGCTTGACATCACCCTCTGTGCTCACGGCTCGCGGCTCATACATTTGGCCACATTGTTGAGTGCTCGATAGGATGGGACATGTGTGTCATACGCGGGATGGAGGATCTCATGGTGCGCGTGCAGACTACTTGCACCGATTTTTCTGCGGGTCACGGTCACACATGCATCTTGTTTTTGTTCCATGCATCCATGATCAAATGTACAACTAGAGGTGCAAAGAGCCAAAGGCAGAGGTTGTGGTGCAGAACAGCAAGGCGGTTCAACTAGAGGACGCTGCACTAATGGCCGAGAACGTGTCGCTCCACTAGGCCATACTAAAATGCAAGCTGGCTTCACATGATGTAAAATGATTTCAACAGTCATATAGTTTCAAAATTCTAAGTGTAGCCAAGATGTTTGGGCTGTCCAATCTATGCTCTTCTAGCTTCTCTTCCGGCTTCATGGTATCCTTCTCAGCCTGCACCATAGCGTTGCGGCCTCCACTGCCTCTTACCACGGAGGGAGGAAGGCGAGGCATTAGGGAAGGAGCAGGGGTCAAAGATTTTCCGTTTCAAAGAGGCAAATAAAATAGAAGAAGGCTATCATTATTAGATTCATTAATCTATTTAAAAGGCCCTTGTACCCTTTTCCCCATTGTTCTTATAAGGTAATAATAAATATGTCCTTATAATAGTGCCTATAGAGAGAAATTATGATATATGACCCGTTATTCGTGTGTCGCCCACAATTTGACCAGCAATTGACATGCGTTATGAAATTTGACCCATGTGCTGCGAATTCTTTTGAAATCTAGTCTTGTTGACGGTGAACGCGAACGCCCACAATTTGGCCCGCAATTCGCATGCGTGATGAAATAAATGAAACAATAAGAGCTTTATTTGTAGTTGGCACGAAGAGTCGGGCACTCAAGCATTGAAGCGCTAGTTACATCAGAAACTTCTCATCTTCCACACAAGAGTATTTGTGACTGCTGTGGGGGCCGTGCTATTCAATCTAGAGGCAATCAGATTCCTATTAGAGCAAGTATTATAGATTTTATCGGTTGCCGGCTGAAACAACATGCGGTGGTGGAGGACCCAGCTATTATTTAATGTATTTCAAGGAGCACTAGCAAACAGCACACAGTGCATGCGCTCTCCGCCCGCTCAAGCCGGCGTCTCCCTTGTCATCGGCTCCTTCTATTTCCTATTTTCTCTTTCATTCACGTAGGATCCCAGCCAGCTCTCAGCCGCCTACCATTCCCAACTATGTGCAGCCCCCCTTAGATTAGGAGGAGCTAAGCTTGATTAGACATTGTTCAACCCAACCTAAAATTATTTTTGGCTTCATTGTTGTACGCATGATATGTGTCCTCGATAACCCCGTGGAGTGCTCCTCATCCGGCCATGAGGTTCCACTTGACATCACCCTCCACGCTCACAGCTCGCGGCTCATACATTTGGCCACGTTGTTGAGTGCTCAATAGGATGGGACATGTGTGTCATACGCAGGATGGAGGAGCTCATGGTGCGGCGTGCAGACTGCTTGCACCAATTTTTCTACGGGTCACGGTCACACATGATCTTGTTTTTGTTCCATGCATGCATGATCAAATGTACAACTAGAGGTGCAAAGAGCCAAAGGCAGAGGTTGTGGTGCAGAACAGCAAGGCGGCTCAACTAGAGGACGCTGCACTAATGGCCGAGAGCGTGTCGCTCCACTAGGCCATACTAAAATGCAAGCTGGCTTCACATTATGTAAAATGATTTCAACAGTATAGTTTCAAAATTCTAAGTCTAGCCAAGATGTTTGGGCTGCCCAATCTATGCTCTTCTAGCTTCTCTTCCGGCTTCATGGTATCCTTCTCAGCCTGCACCACGGCGTTGCGGCCTCCACTGCCTCTTACCATGGAGGGAGGAAGGCGAGGCATTAGGCCCTCATCATTTCGCAAGATGATGACATGGACAATCCAAAATATCTTAGTTGGTGCACTTTCTAATATTAGCAAGGTGCTTAGTACTATATTATATTTATATATGTGAATGTCAGATGGCCAGAAATTTCTGGCACTTATTCAATCACATGCACTGTGTGTTACAATATAGAAGAGGAAACGAATTGTCGCAAATGTGTTGCAGCATGCATTTAATGTCGTCATTTGAGTTATACAAATCAGATCGATAAAGCACATGCAGTCATATTGCTTTCAACTTAAAGCATTTTTGATAGGGAAAATTTGTAATAGATCCCTAGGGGTTCGGTTCAGATTTGAAATAAAATTTTAAAACCCAGCTGAATACTACTACAAAATGAGAACTAGTGCAGGAATTTTAACTCATTTTGTATTGTAATGAACCAAAAGATTCTAACTTCACTTCACATATATAGTTCGTGTGTGTGTGTGTGTGTTGGGGGGGTGTCTAGACGTTTGCAAAGAATCAATGTATTTTTTCTTGCAGCCGTATGCACTATATTATGTTATACCGTCAGTGATGGTAGCTTCGATGAGCAGATAAGAAGGGAAAAAGTGGTACCGGTGACAATGACACAGTGGGACTAGCTAGCTCAAGTGTTCTATTGCTGTCATGGTGTATGCTGCATCTTCATGAGTAAATTTACATGCATTCTCCTCCCTCCACTTGTAAATCTTACTATCATATAAAGATAGATTCGGGTCCGTTGTTGGCATCAAGTAAAGGAAACTGAGTCACTCTATCATTATCTTGGCCTTAGCTAGGGGCCGTGTGACTGTGAGCAATGCTTATTACCACACATGAGGGATTCCTTCAAAACTGATTTTTGTTCTTCTAACTTTGTGGTATGATGAGGCGTGTGATCTAGACGTTGATATTTATTTTACATCATGGGCTCCATGCAAGGGGATCTTTGATGTAGTGACCTGCTCAAATTTGTCCTAAAACAAGCATCTAGCCAAAAATTTCAGGGATTATATGGGAATATTTTGACCGGTTTTTAAATTGAAGACGACACAATTAATTTACTTTACTACTAACGGCGCTCTTATCTCCTTGCTTCATTCTTCCACACACTACTTTTCCATCCCCGACATGCTGTTCTCCAAGTCATCCAGTGGCGCTACATGCTCAAGCACTATGTATTACTAATTTACTACACAACGGACAATCTAATGATCGAGGAAGCACCCTGGACAATGTAGCGGATAGTTGTCAGCAGTGGCTACTTCACAGGCCACAAAGCAATTGGATGGTCCGGAGGTGAAGAATAAGGCTAGGATGGGACCGTCTAGTGAGAATAAAAGGTTGTGCTTGATGTTGTTAGAGTGCCCCAAGGTGGCTAAGATGCTAGAGCAAGTGAAAAATCTCCTCGTATCCAAGAGTTTGTCCTCTCTTGACTTGGTCTTTATGTACCATATTTAAGTTTTCATACTGTGCACATGATTATGCTAGTTAGTTTATGTTCTCTTTCACTCGACGTCGCACTCGTGTCGTTTGTATGTGTTTGTGTTTGTGAACTTTTCCTGTTAATGAAACACGGGTGAACGGCCTGATCGAGAAAAAAAAGTTTTGGAAGACCAAATCTATTCTCTCCCCTTCGCTTAATTGGCGGGTATCCTGGTATTCAGATACTAACAATTCTATTATTAGACAAACTTTGTGAAACTGGTTCATTTGGATCCTTAGGCTTAGTTGTGTAGTGAGTTTAATTTTGCTGTTGGGAGTGGGGTTGAATATAGGGCTCCACATGCTTTTTATTAATAATAGGAGGATTAGAATGGATCATGTTCATTGGCACATCTCGTATTTTGTGAGTAAACCTCATGCTGCTGGTGGCCGAAAATTAGTCTGCAAAAGATTATTACATCGACAACAGTGGGTTTGCAAAAACTGTGTTGGTAAATTGGTTTTGCCATATACTTTCTCTGTTCCAAATTATAGTTCATTCTGGCTTTATACATTGTTTTTACTATGTAAGTATATAGTAAAAACAATGTATCTAGAAAAGCTAGAAAGACCTACAATTTGAAACGGAGGGAGTAATATATAGTATGTCGCTGATGATACGATCTTTAGTTTGGTGACACAAAATCTCCCCCTCAACAATTTGTCACTATGTAGTGTACATCTCTGCTCCTAATTCAGTACAGTGTTAGCAACGTGTGGGAGCAACTCATTCCATTCCATGCTGCTAATTTAGCCCTATAAGCCCGATCTCTACGCCGTATATAGGAAGTTAGTGAGGTTCTAAAGACCTTTGTGGTAACGTTATTGTTTGTGTTCTGACCTATATATTGTTATTATTATCATGTATTTTTGTCTAGTATTTTCAGTTTCATCGTCCTTTTAGTTCCATTTTGCAAACTTTGGAATATTTTCAGAACGCCTAGGTTGTTCCATTCATAGAGTTATTAGGCTTTTGCGTCAACGTTATTAATTTCAGTCAAGTCTCCTGAGTCCTCTGGAGGAAGAAAAAAAAGAAGATGATCGAGTTCACATGGAAGGTGCAATGCATGCGTGTGGAGCGTGCAGCCACAACGACCCAAAGCAATAATCCCGTGGACGGAGAGTCAAGTCTCGTGTGTGTGGAAGGCACCTGATGCGCTTCCTGCAACGTGCAGCCACAAGCTTAACTTTGCAGTTTCTTTTACTCCTAGCTAGTGAGCATATTGATGAATCCAGCTTGCTAGCGAGAAATAACTGAATTGACCTGATGACTACTGTGGGAGTCTGACAGTCTGAGCTTTCTCATGGCTGCTATTAGCCTATATGTTTGCTCTAGAAGCTGATCGTTTGCCCTCAATGTAAGGCATACTCCATCATATCCATGACTAAGCAAGGTCACTAATCTACGAATCCTTTGTATCCGTGTTCCGGCCTCTCTTTTGACATATCCTCTTAATGAAAAATGGATATAAGACCCAATCACGAAAAAAAAGAGATAGACCGAATAAGAACTTAGTATATATGTCCACATGATGCTTTGATCCATGCGTAATTAGCACATGGGCTAACTAATTTCATGTATCAATAATTTCCCACTTGCAAGGGCGTCTTCTTTGTTTCCCACTAATTAAGAAAATTAGGGGTCCAACTTTTCAAACATTTTTTGTGGAGGAAGAGATCACACCAGAACATCACAGATTCCACCTGCTCTTTTCGATTTTCAGGGCGAATGAGTCTCCCACAATTTTTGCTTGCAGACTACCAAAACTCTTAAGCAGCTTGCACGCATGTTATGCTTTTAGAATGGACGTCTCTCCATGTATATAATATTGCTCAAAGTCTTTTTCTTAGTCAAAATAAAATTATTGACTGGAATTATGACTAGGTGTCAAGGGGTTTATGCATGATTGTAGCCATTCTTGCGGGCAAAATAAAACTGACCCGTTCACATAAGTACATCCATTTCTAGTTGTACATCTTTTTTTTTCTCTCTAAATGCAAGTCTTACTAAAACTCTAGTTATATGCATCACCTCTTATTTTCTTATCCTTTAACTAACAATTATTTTGTCATTGGAAAAGATCTTAGAGGACAATACATTATCTAGGGCTATATTAGTCTTTTGATGACATCTTAGATTTGCTGAAATTCCTTGTATTTAGGAAGCAGACCTCTTGGTGGAGGGTCAAAGTCATGATATTCAATTATATTAGCTGTACGTTCTCGCTAATTTCCCGAACCTACTAGAATATATACTCTCATGAGCTGCATGTATAATTAAGTGGTGCTTAGTATCAGATCCTTTTTCCTACTGCTTTTGTTTAAACATTTAAAGAAAAAATGGTTATTAGTTTGGTTTGCTTGTTAATTTTGTCAAATTACAAGACAGCTAACTACGATAAGATATATGTCTGAATGATTTTGATGCACACTTTTTGCTTTTTAGCATTGAGATTTAACTAGATGTGTCATCACTCGTCCTTGCTTACCGCGTGCCAATTATTTTATCTAATCATTATTCCACCACCAAACAAATTTGCTAGCAGAAATATTCGCCACTAATCAGATTCCTGCACCAAACCCAGCTTTTAGTGGCGCCGTTGGTTAAACAGCGACCATAAAAAACTGTCTCAAATCTACTGTGTGCCAGCGAAAATTGAGGTGTGTGTAAGTTTTTTTTAGATAATGGATGAGAAAAACATCCGGCCTGTGTTAAGGATGTTGATATTTTTTTGTTTTACTTCAGGGCTCCAGTCTTAAACCTTATTTTGCTCCAATCGACAAACATGTTGCAGCCGTCATCTTTTTTTATTTCGAGATACTTTGTATTAATTGACCTGATTCTATCTGCTGATAGATGAAGCCGGATTATTTATCCATTATCTAAAAAAAAAGGGCTCCATAGAGATTAATTTCAAAGTAGTTTACACATCCACCTGCTCAATCCCTTGAGCATCTAGCAAAAGAGATTTTAGACAACAAATGAGAATACTGATTGCTTCTCAAAGTGAAGACAAATGGGAATAGTGCCAAGCTATGGAATCTCCACCAGAAAAGAACTCCACAAACCGCCTATAAATAGAGATCACCATATTTCCACCCGCACCAAGCAAGCTCCCAAGGGAAAACATCTATAGCTACCATCCTCTAATCTCTCTCTAGCATCCAGCAGAAAACAAGCTGACAATGTTTCGACGCACCAAGACTACCATGGCTCCTCCTACTGATGGTGAGGTGAGGATCCAGAAAGTTGATAAGATTGAGCTCGTCTACAACATACTCTCAAGCCCAAACTGTATAACCCGACTGCGGCAACCGGGAAGTATCCTACTGCTGGTCATCATGATCAGGTCACAAGCTGGAAGAAGATTGAGAACCCCAGCAGGCCTAGGAGTACTGTAGTAACTGTGGAAGACATCAACAAGAGGTCTGAAAGGTACATCACAGAGATGAAGAAACGATTTCTTGGCTAGCTTGCTAGTACCTGAGCCTGTGATGACAAGGTGAAGATCTGATAGTATTGGTGTCGTCCATATGGAATTGGTTTGGTTATATGTATATTTGATATTACCCTGTGGGATGGATCGAATATATATATGTGAGTCTGCTTTAATTAGTTATTAATGCTTTTATGCATGATGTATGCATGTTATGTATATGATGATACAGAGAGCATATATATAATGTTGAGTAAAAGGTTAGTACCCTTCTTAATGGAAAAAGTCTACATCACCCCCTCAACTATGGGTGGTAGACTACATAACCCCCCAATCTATGAAACGGTCTATATCACCACCTGAACTTTCAAAAACCGGTCCAATTACCCTGTAAAGCAGTTTTGAAAAATCATAGTAAATCACAGAAAAATCGTAAAATGAAAAATCAAATTGTGTTAGACTCGAATGAGTAGATCTACACAATGAACATATAATATGGTATGCTTTAGTTCATTTTTTTGCTGCAGCTTTAAATTTCTGTTTTTCCTCGTAGCTGTAAAAAAATGTACTAAAGCATACCATATTATATGTTCATTGTGTAGATCTACTCAATTAGAGTCTAGCACAATTTGATTTTTCATTTTACGATTTTTCTGTGATTTACTATGATTTTTCAAAACTGCTTTAGGGGTAATTTGACCGGTTTTTAAAAGTTCGGGGGTGATATAGACTGTTTCATAGGTTGGGGTTATTTAGTCTATCACCCATAGTTGAGGGGGTGATGTAGACTTTTTCCTTCCATTAATATGCACGATGCGTACCGATGGTCAGTTTTCACAAAGCTGTACAGTTTTTATATATACTGTTCCTTTTATGACAATTTGAGCAGGAAACAATCAAATGCACTGCTGCTAGCCAAACATGCTAATATAAGAATCTATTTGAAACAAAAGAAATGGCTTATTTGAAATAGTTCCCGAATGGGGTATTGGGAACTTCAGCCTTCAGGGCTAAAGCTGACACAAGTCTTTCCAGTTTTCTGCTCTCTGATCATGAATTTGTTAGATGTACATACTAACAACAACAGTAGACAATGCAGGCCTCTCCCAGGTAGTGGTGTGGAAGGCACCTGATGCGCTTCCACAACAAGTAACAGCATGCTTATTGCTTAACTTTGCATCGATAGACCAGTCCAGTCCAGCAAGCTATATACATTTAGCCAGAATATAATTAGTGTGGAACTAACGTGGAGCAACCTGAGCAACACATTAGATTTGCATCCATCAATGTCCTGCTCTGTCGACCAAGTGGAAATTATGCGAGAAAACCACATTATTTGATTCCGGGAGCGATCTCGATTTCCATTTTGATTGATTGCATTGGGATTGAGATTGCCATGCATGAATATGATGTCTCAGCGACAGCATCAATCCCTGTGTACTTTATGACGTTTGGTCCTCAATGTAAGCTCGACATACGTACAAAGCTAATCTAAGTACCATTTCATCCCAGACTAATTATATGTCCCATTTTTCCCGACATTTGACGCTGATATTTAGCTCTTGGAAAGCAAGGTTTAATTTCCTTATGGAGAAGAGATTATATTGCATCATTTTTGTGCGTGATCTGCACCAAATAGGAACTGAATTAATTTTATTTTAATTTCGTCATGGAGAGGAGATTATGTTCCATCCTGGCCTAGTTACAGAAACTCCTAATTTAATTTTACCAGTAAGTCATCGATGCATTGTATCTCCTTTTTGGGGTTTCAAATGCATAGGCCACTGAAGTCTTTCTTGAACCAGTACTGTGAGGAAGGCACCGGATGCATCACCTTTTGAATAAACGTGCAAACCGCAAGCTTACCCTTTGCAATCCAGGCATGAAGCTAGCTAGATCGCACTAGATAATATCTTGGGAAAGTTGGGCTGTTTAGGCCACACACAAGCTTGATTACCATTGGTATTTGGTGCCTTGCGCCCTATCATATCGATCAGTCATGTTGTCTGATTCTAGATGAAATAATTTCGACTCCGTATTCCGATTGTGTGATTGACACACAAACATGATCAAACAACAATACATCATCGATCCCTGTACTGTACTGTGTGCATTAGCTAGATCTTATGGCTGAGCCAGCTAAGCTAACAGATCTTTTGCATAGCCTCAATTCAAGATCAGAACACAAACGAATTAGCAGGCTAGTAGGCCCTCTTTTATTATTAAAAAATGAAAAAAAAATAAGTTAGGGTTTCCCTTGCTGACTTCGGTAAAAAAAAAATAGTAGGCCCTCTTTTGTGCAGTGATTGATTTGATGCCGATATTTAGCTTCTCAGAAGAAAGAGCGCGTTTTGCTTCCATGCAACAAATAAGTTTTTTGTATGGTTTGGTGTGCACCAATATATGAGAACTTCAGTCATCTCCAGGACACACAAATGAATTGTTATGCACACCGTACCTAACTGTCTAGATTAATGAGAAAATGGATCGATTTCTTGCACTACCAGAATTCTTTATAATTATCTCTATAATTCTGGTCAAACTTAAGATGGTTTGACTCAAAGATTCTTGTAATGACTTATAATTTGGAATTGAGTGAGTACTTGCTTAAATTTGAAACCGCAAAAAGCATGGATTCCACTGTGTAGACTTTCGGGGCAACAAGAGTACCATGATATTTCTGTTTGGTGACCATTGATGCCACAAGCTAGATAGTGTATCAACGCATATATTCACTTTTGGAATAAAGGCTAACATTTCCCTTGTCACATTATTAAAATACTATAAACCTTTTT
Organism: Hyparrhenia diplandra; assembly: GCA_015847255.1. Lineage (NCBI taxonomy): Eukaryota > Viridiplantae > Streptophyta > Magnoliopsida > Poales > Poaceae > Hyparrhenia > Hyparrhenia diplandra. The sequence continues at coordinate 222,074 of JADLZK010009451.1, read as the reverse complement.
TACACACGGCCTGGGGACGGCGATCTTCTACCCACCGACAACTTCTACAACAAAATCTTCGGTCCGCCGGCGATACAAGTCCATGACGCCGCCCTCAACCACTGCAAGCCTACGCCCGCGAGGCCCTTCACCAACGGCACCATGCGTCTGAGATGCCTTTGCCGTCCGTCCGGCGACCTGCGCCCGGTGGCGAAGTTGAATCTGAATCCTTTAGGGACTTGGGCGTATCGGCTCCTTTGTTAAGGACCAAATTGTAAGAACTCTGCTTTAATATAATATATGTGTTTCTTGTCAAGAAAAAAAAAAACTTTTACACACAAACATTTATGTATGCTATTCATCAATGTCTATTTATCAATTACATAACCTGGTCAGATAGTGGTCCAAGATTCTTTTTCCCACAATTTTTAAGGGCTTCTAGTGGTATGTGGGGTACTTCGTGTTTCCTGAAAATTGGACAATATATATAAATGAACTTGCAATGAAACAGGGGCAGGTAAAGTGAGTCAGCAAGGTCCATGCTAGCTGTTCCACCACCACTCAAGTTCTCACGTCTTTCCTGAACGGCCGAACCTAAACCCTAGTGTATATAAGATCTCAATTGTACTTGTAACAATATAAATGATTAACAATGCATAGTTTGGCAGCAACATACTTTTGACGACTGAGATTTTCTATTGATTGGTTAAGTCTTTGAAAAATGCTCACTTAAATCGCTTGTCGAGTCATATATCTAATCCGATTCTAGTGCCAAACCAAATTGTAGAAACTTATGGTATTATACACTTATTATAATGATCTCCTGAAGAGTACATCTGTTAAAACTGTGCTCAGATGATTTTGTGCTGCAACCAGAAACTTTTTTTGTGCTTTCTGGATTAGATTTATTTCCAGAATAAATTAGCGTATATCTGCACTCATTTCCTATTTTCTCGTGTTTCTTGTGAAAGTTGAAAATGGCACATTTGATATGATTAGCGTGTCAAATTACCGGACAGCTAGCAGCAATTAGTAGTAGTGTTATACTCGCATGCACAATAATGATGATAGGATCTTGTTCTTTAGATGTTTAGTCATGGTCGCGTGTTGTTAATGTACCAATTATTTTATATAATCTGGATTCCACTGCCAAACTAATTTGGTAGCACAGATTCAATTCCACACTATCTAGGAACAACTTTTTGACAAAATATAATGGTTTATGGAGTTGCAAAGGGAAGTGCAATATGATAACGGCGAATTAATAGTACTTTGTGAGTGAAAATAAGCTGAAATAAAACGAAAAGGGGGGGGTGCTCCAGCCCCCTACCGTTCCCAACTATGTGCAGCCCCCTTAGATTAGGAGGAGCTAAGCTTGATTAGACATTCTAAGTGTAGCCAAGATGTTTGGGCTGCCCAATCTATGCTCTTCTAGCTTCTCTTCTGGCTTCATGGTATCCTTCTCAGCCTGCACCATGGCGTTGCGGCCTCCACTGCCTCTTACCCCGGAGGGAGGAAGGCGAGGCATCGAGGAAGGAGCAGGGGTCGAAGATTTTTCATTTCAAAGAGACAAATAAAATAGAAGAAGACTATCATTATTAGATTCATTAATCTATTTAAAAGGCCCTTATACCCTTTTCCCCATTGTTCTTATAAGGTAATACTAAATATATCCTTATAATAGTGCCTATATATAGAGAGAAATTATGAAATATATGACCCGTTATTCGCGTGTCGCCCACAATTTGACCTGCAATTCACATGCGTTATGAAATATGATCCATGTGTTGCAAATTCTTTTGAAATCCAGTCTTGTTGACGGTGAACGCGAAACGCCCACAATTTGACCTACAATTTGCATGTGTGATGAAATAAATGAAACAATATGAGCTTTATTTGTAGTTGGCACGAAGAGTCGCACTCAGGCATTGAAGCGCTAGTTACATCGAAACTTCTCATCTTCCAAACAAGAGTATTTATGACTGCTGTGGCGGTCGTGCTATTCAATCTAGAGGCGATCAGATTTTCTATTAGAGCAAGTATTGTAGATTTCGTCGGTTTCTCGCTGCAACAAAGATGCGGGTGGTGGACCCCCATTGTTATTTAATGCATATCAAGGAGCACTATCAAATTGGATGCAGTGCATGCGCTCTCCGCCCGCTCAAGCCGGCGTCTCCCTTGTCATCGGCTCCTTCTATTTCCTGTTTTCTCTTTCATCCACGTAGGCTCCTTCTATTTCCTGTTTTCTCTTTCATCCACATAGGATCCCAGCCGACTCTCGGCTCCCCTGCCATTCCCAACTATGTGCATCCCCCCTAAGCCCCCTTAGATTAGGAGGAGCTAAGCTTGATTAGACATTGTTCAACCCACCCTAAAATTATATCTGGCTTCATTGTTGTACGTATGATATGTGTCCTCAATAACCCTGTGGAGTGGCTCCTCATCCGGCCAAGAGGTTCCGCTTGACATCACCCTCCGTGCTCACGGCTCGCGACTCATACAATTGACCACGTTGTTGAGTGCTCAATAGGATGGGACATGTGTGTCATACGCAGGATGGAGGAGCTCATGGTGCGGCGTGCAGACTGCTTGCACCAATTTTTCTATGGGTCACGGTCACACATGATCTTGTTTTTGTTCCATGCATGCATGATCAAATGTACAACTAGAGGTGCAAAGAGCCAAAGGCAGAGGTTGTGGTGCAGAACAGCAAGGCGGCTCAACTAGAGGACGCTGCACTAATGGCCGAGAACGTGTCGCTCCACTAGGCAATACTAAAATGCAAGCTGGCTTCACATTATGTAAAATGATTTCAACGGTAATATAGTTTCAAAATTCTAAGTGTAGCCAAGATGTTTGGGCTGCCCAATCTATGCTCTTCTAGCTTCTCTTCCGGCTTCATGGTATCCTTCTCAGCCTGCACCACGACGTTGCGGCCTCCACTGCCTCTTACCACGGAGGGAGGAAGGCGAGGCATTAGGGAAGGAGCAGGGGTCGAAGATTTTCTGTTTCAAAGAGGCAAATAAAATAGAAGAAGGCTATCATTATTAGATTCATTAATCTATTTAAAAGGCCCTTATACCCTTTTCCTCATTGTTCTTATAAGGTAATAATAAATATTAACCAGCAATTGACATGTGTTATGAAATTTGACCCATGTGTCTGCGAATTCTTTTGAAATCTAGTCTTGTTGACGGTGAACGCTGAACGCCCACAATTTGACCCGCAATTCACATGCGTGATCAAATAAATGAAACAATAAGAGCTTTATTTGTAGTTGGCACGAAGAGTCGGGCACTCAGGCATTGAAGCGCTAGTTACATCAGAAACTTCTCATCTTCCACACAAGAGTATTTGTGACTGTTGTGGGGGCCGTGCTATTCAATCTAGAGGTGATCAGATTCCTATTAGAGCAAGTATTATAGATTTTGTCGGTTCTTGGCTCCAACAAAGATGCGGTGGTGCCGGACCTAGCTGTTATTTAATGCATATCAAGGAGCACTAGCAAACAACATGCAGTGCATGCGCTCTCCGCCCGCTCAAGCCGGCATCTCGCTTGTCATCGGCTCCTTCTATTCCCTGTTTTCTCTTTCATCCACGTAGGATCCCAGCCTGCTCTCAGCCCCCTACCATTCCCAACTATGTGCAGCCCCCCTTAGATTAGGAGGAGCTAAGCTTGATTAGACATTGTTCAACCCACCCTAAAATTATTTTTGGCTTCATTGTTGTACGCATGATATGTGTCCTCGATAACCCCGTGGAGTGGCTCCTCATCCGGCCATGAGGTTTCGCTTGACATCACCCTCCATGCTCACGGCTCGCGGCTCATACATTTGGCCACGTTGTTGAGTGCTCAATAGGATGGGACATGTGTGTCATACGCAGGATGGAGGAGCTCATGGTGCGGCGTGCAGACTACTTGCACCAATTTTTCTACGGGTCACGGTCACGCATGATCTTGTTTTTGTTCCATGCATGCATGATCAGATGTACAACTAGTGGTGCAAAGAGCCAAAGGCAGAGGTTGTGGTGCAGAACAGCAAGGCGGTTCAACTAGAGGACACTACACTAATGGCCGAGAGCGTGTCGCTCCACTAGGCATACTAAAATGCAAGCTGGCTTCACATGATGTAAAATGATTTCAACAGTCATATAGTTTCAAAATTCTAAGTGTAGCCAATATGTTTGGGCTGCCCAATCTACGCTCTTCTAGCTTCTCTTCTGGCTTCATGGTATCCTTCTCAGCCTGCACCATGGCGTTGCGGCCTCCACTGCCTCTTATCATGGAGGGAGGAAAGTGAGGCATTAGGGAAGGAGCAGGGGTCGAAGATTTTCCGTTTCAAAGAGGCAAATAAAATAGAAGAAGGCTATCATTATTAGATTCATTAATCTATTTAAAAGGCCCTTATACCCTTTTCCCCATTGTTCTTATAAGGTAATAATAAATATGTCCTTATAATAGTGCCTATAGAGAGATTAAAGTTTCGAATATACAGTGCAACACGCATGTGCTCACTACACACTATCTGCACTGTCTAAATGTGCTTCAAAATTCGTGCTGCAACACTTCTCCTTCCAAGTGTTCAGCACACTCCATCTATGTTCAACACTCTCTCTCCTAGTGCACACATCTTAATGTAAATTATCGGTGCAGATAGCGTGTGCTGAGCACATACACACTAAAAAACTAATTTCTTAAAGTATCATTCAAACATTGAAAGCAAGTTCAATGAAGGGCATCAAAAGTTGCAAAGCTTTGCTAGGATAGAAACATGCATAACTTTGGAAGAATTGCGCAAGTAATAGGCTATGCGTGCTAGGGTCTGTTGATATTTCTTAATGACATTACTAGAAATAGATAATAACCTATTCCCTAGAACGGCACCGAAAATGCTTGTTGGCATTTTATAGTGCAATCTCTAAGAATAAATAATATTCTCGAGAGATCACGTTAAGAGATATCGATGACGATGGATTCATGTGTTTACTTCACCAATCCGCAAGCGCACGGATCTATCATTGTAGCATTTCACCCGGTGGTATTCGGGTATCGTGATTTATATTTTCCCAAGGGAAGGCGAGGCTTGTTTGGTTAGCTAGCATGATGATGATGATGATCCACAATGTATTTATGAAATAACCATTAGTCAATTGCAGGGGTAAGACGAATGATATTCAGGATAGTGACAAACACACATAAGCTACTACACCACTAGGGAGAGAAAAGGATAAAAGAGAATCTACAATGAGAAGGTGGTTCTAAATATTGCACATGGGTGAACTCTAGTTTAACATGTGAGGAGGCTAAATCATGATGGGATTACGATCATATGATGAGGAGATGCCCGCAGCTAGTCTGCTAGCCGATGGACACTTTCAGAACTCCAACTCAACATCCGAACGTGGAGGAATACGATGGGCGGAACAGGGCTGTCACCACCTGCCCCCTACCTCACTACCGTGGGATGCCGACATTTCTGATGATTACTATAGACCTGGACACCACGTCCACGTATATAGAAAACTACCTAAATCCCCGGGACTCCGACCCTACGGATCAACAAGCAAGGATAAAGGTAAACCCGAAGGTACACCAAACCATCATAATCTACATAAACCGACCACTCTCTAGCGAGTCGACACATGACGGTTAATTCTATAATTAGCCAAGTCCTATCTACTAATATGTCAACTAGATCATAGTTCACACATTAATAAGATAACATGAGGGTAACTATACTCTAGTTCGAACGCATTGCAATATGAATATAGAGACTTGAATATTGAAAGGAACTCCATAATAATATAAATATTACCAAAAGATCCTTCCAAGGAGACAAGCCCTCCTTGAAGCTCAACCTTGCTCAAAACTACAACTAGGACTAAAGAAAGTGAGTGAAGTGCTCAAGGGTGTGTGTGTTGTGTGTTGGAAGGGGGGTGTGGCCTCTTATTTATAGGAGAATGAAAGTGGTTTTTGGCGGGAGTTTTGGCGCCAAATCCCCGAAAAGCACCGCCATGCACCGCCTCAGCTCCTCCGGAGTCGGACACGGAGACAAGGCGCGGCGGGATCGGGCACGGCCTGCGGCGGCCGCCGCACCGCGCGGCGGTCGGCCCAGTTTGGCCCGCCCGCGCCCATCCTTCCTTCGCGTGGGCTGGTGGCCCAGTGTAGGTCACCTTTCCTGAGGTGTTTCGGTCCGCTTTGCTTCGGTTCTGGCCTGTCACGTTCCCTTGGTCAAAGCGCATTTCCTGAGTTTGCACTTTACTCTTTATTTGGCGTACTCTCACCAATTTTTACGTGTTTGTTCCTGCAAAACAATTATTCTCGAATACAAGTGGAACTAGGTGAGTAGTAACCGTTTATTTGACATAAGTGTGTTCCATCTCTCTTAATTAGAGCTAAGTTGGCGGTATAAGATGTATGATAGTGACCGCCAACAAACTCCCCCAAGCTTAACCTTTGCTCGTCCCGAGCAAATAGCTAAGTATTTAGGTTGATGATCAGGAGTTGCTTCAATGCCGATATAAATCAAAGTGTACCATGTTTATAACAGAGTGTTCACTTATTGTTTAAATAAGTTGGCAATTTTCATCTATCCTTTTACTCGAATCATATGGGTCTCATAACATTTTTCCACATTCTTGGGCGATTGCAAGATAGAACGGTTTAGTAGAGCTACTACTTCTTTTATTCTTTTGAGTAACTATGCATCCGGGATTTTATTTAGCATATGTATGTAATTGCATACTCTTCTCTTTTTTTTTTTAATACTTGAGAGAGTGTGATATTCTCTCTTTCTTTTTTTTGGAGAGGTGGGTTCTTCTCACCCTAGACTTGTGTCTTTTATTTCCTCTCTTTTTGGAGATGTGGGCTCTACTCGCCCTCTGGACACTTGTCCATTTTTCATCTCTCTTTTTTTTTTTTTTTGATTCAGGTTTCCCGATGTCAAGTTCTCTAGGAACAAAGTTATAGTAGAGTCTCTTTGTACCATATCATATCCGCAATAACTTAGAAAAGGATCATGTTCTTGCAACCCATGCTTATCATGTTTTTAGGACAAGACAAGATTAGCCAACAAACTTAAACATCAAGGAATTCTGAAGTTATAAACTAGGTGCAAGCTGATTCATAAACGAGCAACTATTCATCATTTCATCTTAAGAGAAATCTACACCTTTTATGTCAAATATAGGAGTGGAATATATTTTTGTTGCTTTTATCATTTTTTTTTAAAGGAATGGGAAATGACTTGGGAAATTAAAGGCTTACCTGGTGGGGGTCCTCCCCCAAGCTGGCTCAAAGCCTACGGGTCGGGATTATATCCCATGTGGAGCCAAAAGGCTCTCTCCCGTGGCGCGGGCGCTGATCCTCTCGTGCACGGATGTCGGTGAACTCCTGCTGGTACTCCTGGTGGCGCTGATCTGCAGCCTGTACATAGGAGTGGAGTGTATCATGAATATTTCTAGTACTCACCTCTAGAGACCGTGGATGCGTGTGCTGAGGTCCTGGATCGTCTGGGGCTCCTCCGTGTGCCGGCGTGGTGATGGAGGCAATCCTTCAGACTCAGAAGAGATCTCATAGGAGCCTATCCATGCTGAGCCGCCTGCCTGATCTGGGTGTGGGGTGTAACCCGACTGGTAGCCTGGTATGTACCCTGGATTCGGCATAGCCGAAAAGAAACCATGTACTAGACCTGGCGTGAACCCAGTGGTGTCAGGTGCAGGGGTCTGCACAAAGTCTGGTGGTGGGGCAGGTGATCGTGAAGTTCCTGCCCCATCTCTTGCTACTCTCCTGGTTGACCTGCGAGACACAGAGCTTCTGCGCGCTTCGTCGGAAAGGATCCGAACGAAGGTAAGTGAACGGGACTTATACAATGAGTATTCCGGGTTAGGAAGCGGAATCTCCATTGTATAGCCCGGAAAGTAATAAATGACTTTCTCGTGGTCATCTGCATCAAGCTTAATATGATGCCCTTGAACCAAGGATTGGATCGTGATCTCGGGGCGCGGGTCAAGAATGTAAAGAACATTCTGTCCTTCCAGCGCACCAACACCATGAGCAATCCGTGTCACAAGGGAAGTGCAATAAATAGTGGTGGTAAGCTTGATGGTTTCTAGCATCCAATTAATCATTTCTTTCACAGGAGCAATTTTAATTCGTTTTAGCATTGCGAAGAGACATTTTAATTCAGCATCATGAATGCGACGGGGATCTTGCCTAGGAAATATAGTGCTAGACATCCATTTGTGCATAAACCTTAATGATGGATGTTGTATGTTTGCGTTAACAGCCTCAAATCTAGCACTAGAGCAATCAATATCAGATATTTGCATGAAGAAAGCATCACGATTATACCCGCGAAGGGCTGCATCAAAATCAATCAAGCACTTTGCTTTATCAAACCCTAAAATTCCAAAAAATTGTTTCCATGTGCGATAGTGGTGGGTATGAAAAAGTCGAAAAGAAATACCCTCATCATGAACTTTCAACGTGCACAGGAATTGGATAGTAAGCATCTTAGAGCCTAATTCATCAAGAGGATCTACCTTTGCCCATCCTACGGCTCTCCACATGCTAGGGAATTCAGAATCCATACCTAGTTTCTCGAGAGCTTCCTGGGAGAAGCGTGGTGCGTGAGCGAAGGGTCGATCTTTGAGCATGTGGTATGCTTGTATCTCTCGTGCATCTTGGAGGTCGAGGTACGGAGCGTCAGCTAGGTCGATCGTCAAGTGTGGGTGGACTTGAGGAGGAGCGTTGTCTTCGTGCATCGGGCTTCCTTCGGCTTCGGTGTGGCGAGAGCTCGAGCCTTGAGAGAGACGGGAGCTCCTTCTCAGCGTCTTGCTGAATGCTCCGGCGATCTTGCTTCCTATCCTGCTCATGTTGACAAGAACAAAACAAGAACTAGAACAAGGGTGATGTTAGCTCGAAAAATTCTTACTAGCTCTTGATCTTTGACACGTTGGGGTTGTTGAGTGAAAGAAGTTTCTTGCACAAGCTCTTGGAGAAAAGATAGAATAGAGAGGTGAAGTGGGAGAGTGAAAATGTGAGAATGAGAGGGGTGGTGAGCTCTCCCGGGCACCTCAAGTATTTATAGAGCAAAACACCAGCGACACGGGACCGAGAACAACGGCTACTTCGGCCACGAGGCGGGGGACAAATGGCGGCGTTTAGGAGGCGGCGGTCGCCGCAGCGCGGGCGTCGGCGGCACCGGTGGCCCCCCTCGCTGCCCAACTTTGGCGGGTGGCAAAGAACGGTCATGTGCTGCTCTTGACCGTTGGTGCTTCGGTTGGTTTCGACCGTTGGCCCAAATTTTCGGATTTTCCCAAGTTTATTTTACTACTTTTATGAAATGGAAAATTATTTTGTAATATGTTTTATATATTTTTATTTATGGCAAATAAATGGGGTGCTAAAATCAAGAGTTTATTTTATGAGTTAGGAAATTTTATATGTTATGTTTATATTAAATTTGATACTATATAGTTTTAGAAAGAAAAGTAAAGATTCATCTATATATGTATTTATTTATATATATATTTTTGTATTTATTTGAGTAAATAAATTCTGTAAAAGAAGTAAATAAATACTTAATTTATTACTGACTTACCTTGGTGCTCCTTGTCTTGAAGAAAGCGGGGTTGATTTGAATATCTTACGCTTTTACTCCCAAAATTTCTTCTAGTGTAAGCTCATTGCTTTCCTTGGTGGGTGTATGCTTTACCCGCCAAACCTTCGTGGTGGTCTTTGATGGTGAAGGTGTTGGGGTTGGTTGTTCCTTCCTTCTCCACACTTGTTTTTAGTAGAAGTGGCTTTACTTTTTCCTTCGAGACTTCTTCCGTTAGGAGCATCATCTTGCTTGGGAGCCGCCTTTTTCTTTGGCTCCGGCTTTTGTTTTCTCAAAGTTTTGGCTAGTTGAGGGAGGTTCATGAACTTTTTGGGATCTATTACTATCTCCTTCAACTCTTGGGTGGTTGATTCGTACTTAATACGAATCATAGAACATTGCTCTTTGGCTTTCTTGGGCTTGACTTCGGGTTTCCTTTTTACTTGATTGGGTTGACAATTTTGAAACCGTTAAAATGGCACCGCATCTTGTTTCATCGTGGAGTTGGAACTTGATCCTTCCTGTTCCCACGATATGGTGGCATTTGCCGTGTTTAGGAACGGTCTTCCCAAGAGTAGTGACATGTTTTCATTTTCCCCATATCCGGGACGACAAAATCGTGGGGATGTAATCGTTCTTCACCCGCATTACTAGAAGATCTTCTCGCTATTCCTTCTCGCTGTCCCCGATGGATTGGTCTGCCATTTGGAGTTGCATTTTGATGGGGGTGAGTGGCGAAACATCTTAGTGCATCACTTGTCTTCTTGGACATGATGTTGACGCTTGCCCCCAAATCACAAAAGGCTTTCTTGAAGACGTGCGGACCAATTGCACAAGTGATTGTTGGGTGCCCGTGATCCGCCTTCTTTGCGACAAATGGTGACTCTACAAAAACATCCAAGGCAGGTCGACTCGAGGGTTACCAATCCTCGTTGTCACCATGTTAATCGCTTCGAAAGGTTTCGCTTCGCCAAACCTTCTTTTGATTTAGGCGAAATAGCGTATGACATTTGAGAAATTTGAGTTTCAATCATTTTATTAAAGCTAGATTGATTCTGAACAGCAAGAGATAAATTTTCAAGTTTTGAACTAATAGATTCTAACATTTTATCATTATAAGATATTTTCTTGTTCGTAGATTCATTAATCTTAGCTTGACCATAAACTAAATCTTTCAAAGAAGGTTGGTTTGAGTTATAATTGGAATTGTAATTGTAATTAAAACCATTACCTCCTTGTGGACGTCCTTGATTGTTCCACCTATTGTTATTGTTATTATTATTACCATTGTTGTTACCGGATGGAACCCATTGTTGATGAAGGCAAGCTCTTCACGAAGTTTCGGGGCGCTTGTTGCCCGAATGTCCAAGCTCTCCACGGACTTCACAAGTCATCAATGCTTCGGAGGTGGTAGAGTGTTGTTCATGACTTCCTTCTCGGTAGCTTGATCTCCCAACCTTTTAAGTAACAGGTCCATCTTTGCAACTAGCATGTCCGTCTCCTTGACGTTGTGCATGCCTCTTTTCGCTGGGGCTCGTCTTCTCCCCATGCTTGGTTCTCGATCATCTTCTCGATGAGTGCTTCAAATTTTCAATAGTGAGGGACGAAATGCCCCTCCAAAGCCGGCATCAAGATGGCCCTTACACATAGGTGTAAGACCATTGTAGAAGTTCTGAAGTACGAGCCATGTCTCCATGCCGTGATGTGGGCAAGCAAGGATGTATTCTTGCAGCCTTTCCCACGCTTCGGAATTGGTTCATTTGGATTCTGGCTGAAATTGGAGATTCTTTCCCGCAGGGCATTGGTTTTGCCCATTGGGAAGAAATGTGCGAGGAACACAAAGGGAACATTTGCTCAGTGCCGACTTGAGCTTTGTCTTTGTAGAACCATCGCCGCCTTCCCCACCGGGGAGAAAGGAAACAGCGGAGCTTGATGGCGTCGAGCTCCACGTCCTTGGTGACAATGGTGTCACACGGCTCTAGGAAATTTTGAAGGTGTGCGTTGGCATCCTCGCTGGCAATCCACGTAATGGATTTGCCTGTACCATCGTGATGAGGCCGGTCGCGGATCTCAAAATTCTTGTCTCCAACGTTGGATCGTTGGTCCAAAGGGGACATTGCCCACGATTGGGGTTGAGTAGTCACGAGTGTCTTGGCCATGAGTGTTGATGAAGATGGTACGGTGATGATGGGTTCAACCTCCGGTGGAGTAACGGCAGTGTAACGGTGCGGGACCGTCTCTTTTCGATTAACGCCTCGGATTGTCGGCGAAAAATTGTTCGGTAGGTTGCGACCGATCATATACTATCCCTGTTTTCATCCACAACAGGAAGAAAACAAAAAGAGTTAGCCTGCAAAGACTAGGGCTATCATTCATACATGTGGTTATAATCATCATATCCTAGCTTTATGATTATTTTTTTTTTTTAAAAAACCATGCCTTCCCGCAAATATAAAGGCGCCCGAAATGCTTGTTGATATTTCTTAACGACATTACTAGAAATAGATAATAACCTATTCCCTCGTATAGCGGCACCGAAATGCTTGTTGGCATTTCATAGTGCAATCTCTAAGAATAAATAATATTCTCGGAGATCACGTTAAGAGATATCGATGATAGATGGATTCATGTGTTTACTTCAAATAATCCGCAAGCGCACGGATCTATCATTGTAGCATTTCACCCGGTGGTATTCGGGTATCGTGATTTATATTTTCCCAAGGGAAGGCAGGCTTGTTTGGTTAGCTAGCATGATGATGATGATGATCCACAATGTATTTATGAAATAACCATTAGTCAATTGCGGGTAAGACGAATGATATTCGTGGATAGTGACAAACACACATAAGCTACTACACCACTAGGGAGAGAAAAGGATAAAAGAGAATCTACAATGAGAAGGTGGTTCTAAATATTACACATGGGTGAACTCTAGTTTAACATGTGAGGAGGCTAAATCATGATGGGATTACGATCATATGATGAGGAGATGCCCGCAGCTAGTCTCGCTAGCCGATGGACACTTTCGAACTCCAACTCAACATCCGAACGTGGAGGAATACGATGGGCGAACAGGGGCTGTCACCACCTGCCCCCTACCTCACTACCGTGGGATGCCGACATTTCGATGATTACTATAGACCTGACACCACGTTCACGTATATAGAAAACTACCTAAATCCCCGGGACTCCGACCCTACGGATCGACAAGCAAGGATAAAGGTAAACCCGAAGGTACACCAAACCATCATAATCTACATAAACCGACCACTCTTTAGCGAAGTCGACACATGACGGTTAATTCTATAATTAGCCAAGTCCTATCTACTAATATGTCAACTAGATCATAGTTCACACATTAATAAGATAACATGAGGGTAACTATACTCTAGTTCGAACGCATTGCAATATGAATATAGAGACTTGAATATTGAAAGGAACTCCATAATAATATAAATATTACCAAAAGATCCTTCCAAGGAGACAAGCCCTCCTTGAAGCTCAACCTTGCTCAAAACTACAACTAGGACTAAAGAAAGTGAGTGAAGTGCTCAAGGGTGTGTGTGTTGTGTGTTGGAAGGGGGGTGTGGCCTCTTATTTATAGGAGAATGAAAGTGGTTTTTGGCGGGAGTTTTGGCGCCAAATCCCCGAAAAGCACCGCCATGCACCGCCTCGGCTCCTCGAGTCGGACACGGAGACAAGGCGCGGGCGGGATCGGGCACGAAGCCTGCGGCGGCCGCCGCACCTGCGGCGGTCGGCCCAGGTTTGGCCCGCCCCGCGCCCATCCTTCGCGTGTGGGCTGGTGGCCCAGTGTAGGTCGCCTTTCCGGAGGTGTTTCGGTCCGTTTTGCTTCGGTTCTGGCCTGCCACGTTCCCCTTGGTCAAAGCGCATTTCCTGAGTTTGCACTTTACTCTTTATTTGGCGTACTCTCACCTGTTTCTGTGTTTGTTCCTGCAAAACAATTATTCTCGAATACAAGTGGAACTAGGTGAGTAGTAACCGTTTATTTGACATAAGTGTGTTCCATCTCTCTTAATTAGAGCTAAGTTGGCGGTATAAGATGTATGATAGTGACCGCCAACAGGGTCCATGTTTCTTACATCATGATTTTAAGTTGTAATGATTCTAGCAGACATGAAGAACTATATACCAATGTAGTCATATTTCTTATTTTTAGGAAATTTTGTTCTAGGACACTATAGTGATTATTTTATTAATTTTCTTAGACAGATAGATAGAGAAAGGGGCATAAGTATCTTTGCTCATATCTTCGTCTTCTTGCTTAAAGCCTGCGATCCTGCTAGCCAGCTACACACCATGCAATGGAGGCATGGAGCCACAGAGGCATGCAATCCATGCCAGCCTCCCACCATGCACACCACCAAAAAGCAACCGGTGGAGCACACCATCATTAGCCTGCAGCTGAGCGCCGAGCAAGATCAGATAAGCTATAGATACCTTAATTGTTCATTAGTTCTTTTCACTTTTCGCCGTTGTGTGGGCATATAATTCGCTGTTGTGTGGGCATATAAAGCTAGGATCACTAAAGGCCTTCTTTTATCTATCTACTTTTTTGTAATGCCATGATATGCTTCTTCAGTCTTATTATCGGCGGTGACTACACCGATGGTCCAGGTCTGATTTCTGTTAGGGGAGTCACTAAAATTTGTTGCCAAGACTAACAACGAAGCACATGTAGGATGTTAATTTCCTATAAAATGCAAGCTGGCTTCATAAATGATGTAAAATGATTTCAACAGTCATATAGTTTCAAAATTCTAAGTGTAGCCAAGATGTTTGGGCTGCCCAATCTATGCTCTTCTAGCTTCTCTTCTGGCTTCATGGTATCCTTCCACTACTACAGCGCAGGGATATAGTAACACCAGCTTGTGTTACTATAGATTGGAAAAAATGTTACTACCATTCTTAGTAACACATTTCTTTTTGTGTTCCAATAGGCTATGTTACTATAGACTGGTTTCTTGTAACACATTTTACTTGTCTATAGGAAAAATTTTCTAGTGTTACAAGGATTTTTATTGTAACACTTTTTTTTTGTTGTAGTAACACCTAGTTTGTAACACTTTTTTTATATGCTAGTAACACTAGAACATTCAGAGAGAGCATCATATGGTACAAAAAGAACACATGGTTTGTAACACTTTTCTATATCTAGTGTAACATATTTTTTATTTTTGTTTTTTAAAATTCAAAATAAAATAGCAAAATATTTTTATGTAATGGAGGGAGGGCCCACCAAATCCAACCACACACTATCCCTCACCATTATTAATTTTCTAGAGTTTTTAGAAATATTGCAACTATAGGGATTCGAACCCATGACCTCTTGCTTGCATGTCGGGCCCTACCACACCGCACTATACAATCACTTGTGTCTATTGCCCATTTTGGTTCCCCACATATCTTACGAATCATTGACTATTTGGGGCCCAAGATAAATTCAAATCAAAAAGTTGTGAACTACAAAGTTTCATAAGGTTTCCAATTTTGGTTTAGAAAGTTTTTCCATCCCAAATCATTCGAAAAATTCAAATTTTGAAGTTAGACATTCAAACAACCACATTTTGAGGCATCAAATAAAGTCAAATGATAAAGTTGTGAACAACAAAGATTCATAACTTTTCGAGATCTATATTTTTTATTAAGGTCATTTTCCTATCCGAGATCATTTTAAAAAAAAAAAATTTTAGTAGCCCCATTTTATTATTCGGCGTCTATTTGTAAGGGCGACTAAATCACCAGCCCCCTTAGAATAGAATGGGGCCAACTCTTACAAATCGTTTTTCTACATAGTGATCAGAATTCTAGTGTTAGGGAGGAGCATACCAAATCGAAGGCAGGACTTGGCGGTTGGCGGTGAAATATGATCGGTAGGGGAACATCTAGCGCAATGTCCTTGTGGCTCACGAATTGGAAGGGCTACATGTATATGTTTCATTGTAACACTTGGATTTATTTTGTGTTACTATAGGGCATTTATTTGTAACATATTTTATATGTTCCATTTATGTGTTACAACGTAGTACTCAATTGTAACATCTTACTTGTAATACTAATTTTTCATTACTAAAATTATTGTTAGTAACACATTTTTATGAATAAAGTGTTTTGTGTTACAACCAAAGTCTCAGTAACACTCTTTTTTATGTTATTTGTGAGATTTCGTTGTAACACATTGATGAATATGTTACAAGAAAGTGTCACAATATCCTTGTTGTGTAGTAGTGTTCTCAGCCTGCATCACGGCGTTGCGGCCTCCACGCCTCTTACCACGGAGGGAGGAGGCGAGGCATTAGGGAAGGAGCAGGGGTCGAAGATTTTCCGCTTTAAAGAGGCAAATAAAATAGAAGGCTATCATTATTAGATTCATTAATCTATTTAAAAGGCCCTTATACCCTTTTCCCCATTGTTCTTATAAGGTAATAATAAATATATCCTTATAATAGTACCTATAGAGAGAAATTATGAAATATGACCTGCGTGTCGCCAACAATTTGACCCGCAATTCACATGCGTTATGAAATATGACCCATGTGCTGCGAATTCTTTTGAAATCCAGTCTTGTTGACGGTGAGTGTGAACGCTCACAATTTGACCCAAGCAATTCACATGCATTATGAAATAAATGAAACAATAAGAGCTTTATTTGTAGTTGGCACGAAGAGTAAGGCACTCGTGCATTGAAGCGCTAGTTACATCAGAAACTTCTCATCTTCCACACAAGAGTATTTATGGCTGCTGTGGGGGCCGTGCTATTCAATCTAGAGGCGATCAGATTCCTATTAGTGTGAACTGCACATGTCTACACTCCTACGGATGCCAATTTATATCCTTGATTCTCTTCGGCTAGATGTGATGGTGGAACCGTTAGATGACGGGGAGAGGAGGTAGAGAAATAGCATAATGGGGTTTGTTCTTATAGGAGTAGTAGCTAGATAATTAAATTTTACATTTGCTTGCTAGAGCCTACTAATGCTTTCTCTAAGCAATTAAATAAAACCCTTCTGTATACCCGCGGCAACACATGTGGAATAAGTAAGAATGATTAAAAATGAAAAAAAGCTCACCAAACACCGTAAATATGGATGCCATGGTTAATGATCACCATCCACGGTATAAAAAAAACTACACACGGTTAGCAACAGGATATTTTCTCACCCCTCAAATGTCTCGTGGCAAGCTAACCAAGAATATGATTTTAACTTAAAACAAACAAGGAGACTCTAAACTAAGGACCTAGGTAGTCATCCCTCGGTTGTTTCCTCTTCTCTCAGCACTCGTTTTTTGGACCGTCGTTCTCCTCATCCAACGGCTCATGCTCCTTCCTCCTCATCTTTACAACCACTACTCTTCTTCCTCCGTCCCTCTGCCGCTGCCACCACCTTGCCATAGTCGCCTTCTTCCCCTCTCTCATCCTCCCATGTCAACCACCTACCATGGGGGCTTGCCCCGACCTGGCCTGGCCACCTCTACCGCTGCTAGGGCCCCTATCCTCCCCGGGCGCCGTCCCACCTGACCGCCTTGGCTCTCCTTGACTGATATAATTGGACGAAAAGAGAGGGAGAGGGAGAGTCGAAGAGAAAGAGCACTATACACTTACCCAACAACATTGAAGTTGTTGTCTCCAATGCCAACGACCTCCTCGCAGGCGGCTCTCTCTGGCTCAGGCACGTTTACTGAAGCAAGCATGGACCGCGAGCGTGAGGAAGGGGAGCGGCAGAGGAAAAGCAAAAGGGTACGTGAGGAGACAATGGAGAAGAATTTGAGTGCACAACACTTGTAGCTATAGCCTAACATTTCTATAAACTAATCGCCCGCAACCAATTCACCGTCATTCAACTAAATTTTAAGGTATGTCATAAATGTTACGTGCAATATAATAAATGATTAATCTGCAAAGGTAGGTGAGCGAAGATTGACAGCTAATAAAATGGATGAATATTTTATGTACTCCCTCCATATTGGTATAACAAGTCGGTTTAAACATGATTGTACATACCAAGAAGTCATTAATTAGGGGTAATTTTTTCATGTTTGCCCCTAATAAATGATGAGACGGGTGCATGATACGCACCAATATCTACTCGGCTGGTTGGATAGCATGACGCATCCGGAGGCGCAGCGCAGGTTGAGCCTTTGAGGTCACTGGTTCCACTCGCGGGGACGCGCTAGTTTTTGCCTTTCGCTGCATTTTGCATGGGTGCATGCTACTGTCACGTCGAGGCCGAGGGACGTGCACACGCTGGCCGGCCATTTTTTTTTGCGTTTTCGTTGCCGAGCGCGTTTAGCGTTCTTTTTTTTTTGCGTTTTCGTTGCATTTTGCGAGCAGCGATGGCGTGGCGAGCAGCGATGGCGAGTAGGGACCGGCGATGGCGAGGAGCGAGCTCCAATGGCGGACTTAAAGACCGACGGGAAGACTGGGTAGGCATGTGAACGGACGGGAGCGAGGATCGATGGCGAGCAGATTGGGTACGCATGCTGCATGCAAACGGGCGAGCAGATTGGGTACGCATGCTGCATGCAAATGGACGGGAGCAAACTCGATGCGATCAGCGTGGAGTAATTAGGAAGGTGCCGCGTAATTAAGGAGGGGCAAAACCATCCTAAACAGAGCCGGTGCGCCCGTGGCGACTTCTTTTGCGCTCTGCGCGTTTGGATGGAAAATGACTTCTAATTCCTATACGGAGGGAGTACCTGTTGTTAGATTAAAAAAATGTTGAATACAAAACACCGCACCTCCTCTCTACAAACTTGGAGCTCTCTTGCCTGTGATCCTACGTTTGTGGGCCGTACATAGTGTGAATACTTTGAAAATAATAGTTTAGTTGATATTGCTTCCTATAATAACCATATATCCCTAGTGGACTCACCAAAAAGTGTGTTGGTCTGGATCAACCTGCAGGCTTTGGACGCCTAAGAAAGTCAACACGACCTACAATGCAGCAAGAACGCAGCGTAACCGGCCAATCTGATCTAGAAACCGATAGGGCCGATATAGAGCTTGTTCTTGGCTAAAAAGGCTCTTGAACCACTCATAGAAAGAATCGTCAGGGTGTAGAGGATCTCTTAGAACCATCAAGGACAGCTAAGATGCCAAGACGATGAATCTTGTGGAGAGACGTTACCGAACAGCAGGAGGGGTTGAGAGAGGTGAATTAGTGTCGTCTCCTCCTTTAGCACTCGGCAATAGTGGTCGATCCAAGATGATGAATGATAAGGTTAGGTGTCCACTCATCCCCATTTGTTTCTATTCCTTCTTTTCTAGTCCTTCTGGCCATTTAATCAAGTTGAAAATTGAATAGATGTAGGTTATTTGCAAATCACATCATTGGATCAATTCAAATCTGGGCTCTGTTAATTTTCTTTCCTAATCTAAAAGGTGTGTTACGATCCGACAATGGGATCAGGGGTGGAGGGCTAAGGCAGTGGAGTGGTATTGGTGCTCATCTGGTTGCTGAGGCTTAGGGCCTTGCTGCCCCCAATAGTAGAGTAGAAGGATATATTGGTAGAGGAAGAGAGATAGGAGGGAACTTAATTATTACTTAATTATGATGCCTCGATATAGATTGTGAGGTGGTTTACATAGGAATCAAGCCAACAATTCTCCTAGATTTTTTCCAATCTAACAAATCAATTGGTTAAGATGATCTCTTTCCTTTTCAACTAATAATGGCCGATCATGTCAGTTTTCATGTTTCTGCAACTATAGAGTGGCCCCACATGACATATATGCGCCTCCCCTAAGTAGCATATAGTGTGAGAGCCACGACAGTTGTCTCATCTTGCTTTCATGCTACCACCTCAGCATGTGTACATAATAACACTGCACACATGTGTACATAATATTGAACACACACATCCTACACACACCCTCACACACACGTAGTACTGGTCATAATTCAACAAGGCATGCAGAACATTTAGTAGCTTCAACCTTCATCTTCGATGTGCCACACTCTTCTTTCCCCTGTCACAAATTCAGAAAAGCAAAATGAAGATTGTTCTCTAGTTAAGCAAAATATTCGTACTAATATGGGTTATTTTGATAATTAATCTAAATGAACAGAGCCATTTAGGAATACAGGACAGCTTTCGCATTCCTGTACTTTGCCAAATTATGCTCTATACTATACTGATCAATGGAGGGAGGGAACACTTAGCAGCAAGTAGAGAGTTCAAACTATAAAATATGATCACTTGGTTTACCTCACTACTACAGAATCATACATCACTGCCAAATCGGCGTCACTGGGCGAAAATTAAGAGAACCGGCAGTGAGGACCCTTTCGTGGCTTTAAAATGAGAAAATAATTGGTACTAGACAAGATCCGCAGTGAAAGTCCATATCATTATCGGTTTGGTATGAAAACCCGATAGTAAATCTATAGCAATATCGGTTGATTGAGTTAATCTTTAGCGATATATGGACCTGGACCCAAAATTTTTATTCATCTTGGCTAACTCAGCCCTCACGTGCGCACTTATCGCTTTGCCCGCGATCCCCACGTCCGCACTTCTCTATCCACCTCAAATCCCCACATCCGCACTTCTCAAGACGGCCTCCCTCCCTCCCTCTCTCCACCGGATCCGGCCGGCGGCATGGCTCCCGCCGGCACATCCGCCACTAGCGCGGCTTCCCGGTGGATTAGGTCGTTGGTGGCGCTCCTTCCCGGCGGATCCCGCGGGCGGTCGCGACTCCTACCCGGCGGCGGCTCCTTCCCCGGCGGATCCGGCGGCGGCGCGGCTCCTTCCACTCTCTCTATTTCCTCTTGTAGCATGGCAGCAGCGGTCTTGCCGAAGCGTGGCCTATGGCGACGGCCCAGCCCGGCCTCCTTCCCTCCCGGAGCGTCGGATTTGGCCTCCCTCCCTCCACCGGATCCGGCCGGCGGCGCGGTTCCTTCCCCGGCGGATCCAATAGGAAGCGGCGGCCGTCGGCAGATCCGGCGGCGGCGGCGCCACTCCCTCCTCGTTATTATGTGATGTAAGAATTTTTTTTTAGATGAACTGCAGGTGTTGAAGGTGTAGCGAGTTTCTTCCATGAATTCTTCCCGTTTGTGATGTGTGAATTGATTCTTCTATGGTTTGAGATGTGTGAGCATGCTCGCTGGAGCATGCATGCGAAAAGTGCGACAATAGGGTGTGGTGGCGACAACAACGAGCATGCTCGCTAAAGCATGTTGTATTCCATTTTTAATTTTTTAAACCTATCACTACCAGGTCAAGCACCGGTAGTGGTGGGTCTCGCCGCATCACTGCCGCTTTGCCAGTGGCGGTTGGAATTCCGACAGTAATAGGCCTTTTTTGCCCCGGTAGTGATATCATATTCGGAGTAGTGCCTTATCCTCCCGAATGGGGGTATACTACTCGGTGTTGCGTGGACTGTTGTTCAGCCGATGGGACTGGGGAACATTTGTCATTGGGGTCCTAGGATTGATTTTTTTTTTTTTTTTTTTTGCATCAGATTCAACTAGAAGTTTTAGATCTATCATTTTTCTTTAATGACGATTGGTAGAATACTTTACGACTACAAATTCCCTATTAGTTTCATCTTCTTTTACACCAAGATGATATTGATGTATCACCTAATTCTTTCTTTTGGGGCAATCTTTCGTGCTACTACAAGACACCAAAGGCTCAACTCTTCTTTGAAAAAGGTGATGGGCCGTTGTCGAAAGGGAAGGTGATGCCCCATAAAAATGGTCATGTTCATAGAAGTCCATAGAATAAACATGTTTGATATTGCTACATTATCCCATACCAGTGAGGTCTAAATAAGTGGAAGTTGACCTTACCATTTGTTGAATGGAAATACTAAAATGAAACGCGCATGACAGCATGGGGCTTCCATAACACACCTTGCCTAACTGCACACCCCACCCACACACCGCTCCCTACCTCCATACCTCTCTCTCTCTCTCTCTCTCTCCCCCCTTCGAGAGGCCAGATCTGGTGGAGGCTAGCGCTTTGGAGGAGGCCACCCACATCGTGGAACTAGGCACCACCGGGCGGATCTCAGACCGAGCAAGGCTACCGCCAGGATGGAGGGAGGTGATGAGGGTGAAGATAAGCGGTGATTGGGATCTAGAGGACAACATGACGACCACAGAAGGCCACGAGCACAGGGGGAGGGAAGTCACTGGAATGTGAATCACATTTTCTAACTCATGAGCCTGAGGTCATGTTTCCAACAAACATTTGGAAACATTCTGAGCAATACTCCAACGCGGACGCGCGGTCAAGTTGAGCTGGCGATCGCCTATTGTTTGGGAGGGAGGGAGCACAGGGGGGATGGCAGTGAGTCATGTTTTCCATGTTTCCAACAAACATTGCGGGCGATACTCCAACGCGGATGCGCGGTCAAGTTGAGCTAGCAATCGTTCGGTGTTTGGAAGGGAGTGAGCACATGGAGGAGGGCAGTCGTGAGAACATGAATCACGTTTTCCAACTCATGGACCTAAGATCGTGTTTCCAACAAACATTGTGAGCGATACTCAATGCGGATGGGTGGTCAAGTTGAGTTGGCGATTGCCCGGTCTTTGGAAGGGAGCAAGCACGGGGTATGGTCAGTTGTGGTAATGTGAATCACATTTTCCAACCCGTGGTCCTAAGGTCGTGTTTCCAACAAACATTGTGGGCGGTACTCCAACGCGGACACGTGGGTCAAGTTGAGCCGGCAATCGTTTGGTGTTTGGTGGGTCTTTCTGTCTTTCTTTGGTTCAACAAACGTATTCCGACCACGGTAACAAACATGGTCACAACTAAAGAATATTAGAGAGAGCATAAGGGCAATGAAGGAAACACTGGGCTTACTATCTGTACACATTGATTCCCAAAAGTCGATATTCCCAAAAATCAATATATAAACACCAGATACCTCTAGTCCCAAATGGAGCCATGACCTAGGACTATAGACACCTTTATTCCAGGTTGGAACCACCACTCGGGACTAGAGATCCTTTAGTCTCGGGCTCGTTAGATTTGTCATGTGTTATGTTGTGCAGTGCAGTGCTTGGGAGCTCAACATATCTATCTTGTGATGTGCAGTGTATACCAACAGAATGATCACCTAGTTGAGCTGATACGATGCACGCTCGACACAAAGATCGGTTTGGAGGCCATGCATGTGCATTACTGGTTCAAAAACCAGTGCTCCCACCTCAAGTCTACATACGACGTGTGTGCTCCATAGCCCCGCGATGTGGCTCCTCGTGCGTTCATGGTTCGGCTTGACATCACCCTTCATGCTCAAGGATCGTAACACTGCTCATACGTGTGCCCATGGCGCTGAGCGCTCAACAAGATGTGACACACGTCATACACAAGCCAGAGGAACTCACTCACGTTGTGGTGTGTGGACCTCCCACATGGAATTGTTTGTCGGTTACAGTCACACACATCTTGTTTTCATTCCATGGAAGCATCATCAAATGTACAGCTAGTGGTGCAAAGAGCCAAAGCATCGACAATTAATGTTTTTTAAAAAATAAAATAAAAAAAATTCCTGCAGGTGAAGGCTGTGGTGCAAATAGCAAGGCAGCTCAGCAGGAGAACGCTGCACCGATGGCTGAGAATGTTATTCTCTGCCAGGCCGTACCGAAGAAGTCCTACTCCAGATGATACTCCAGGTGATGGCTGAGAACGCATTGCTCTGCCAGGCCATACCGAAGAAGTCCTACTCCAGGTGCAGCAACATGACGGTGCCACTGAGCTGCTATAGCCGAGAACCAGCTCCTGCTCATGGAGAAGAAGAGGATTAGGGGCGAGTACATGCGCGCCACCGCTGGGCTCAACCAAATCTTGCTCTCGGTGCCCCTAGCTGAGCACCCCACCAGTCGTCGCCTGCGTTGGTGAAGGAGACAGCAGGGCCAACCGCGCCGCTTGTCTCCCCATGTACATTCAACTAAATATAAAGGTATGTCATAAACGCTATGTGCAATAAATGATTAATTCTACATGTAAGTGAACGGAGATTGTCAGCTAATAAAATGGATGACTATTTTGTACATCTGTTGTTAGGTTAAAAAATGTAGAATACTAACACCCCTACTCGTTAGTGACTTGCGGTTCTCTTGCCTGCTGTGCCGTCCATCCTACATTTGTGGATGGTACATAGCGTGAATACATAGAAATATAATAGGTTAGTTGTTATTGTTTCCAAATAAACATATACCAGTTCCTTTATGGGGCAAGCCATTATTGTATCCAACCTGTAGTAGTGTTAGATCCACGCAGGTTGTCATATATCCCCCTCCCCTTCATATAGTAGCAGTTGTCCAATCGAGTGCACTTTCTCATGTTGCTTTTGCTGCTCCCACACGCACCTTAGATCAAGCAGCCCATCCTGGACCTGAATGCTGCTACAGATGTGGATGTGATGGAAATATCCACTAAGGATTGATATACGCAGCGGCATCCAAATGGGGATGGACCCACCGTTGAATCAACTCACCCGCTTCCCTTGCTCCTTATTATGCTTTCCTCGAGCTGTACTCCCGCAGCGCTCGTGCTCCCATTCTATTGCCCATTCGCCCACCGTGACGTGACGGCCAACGCCAAAGCACCCCACCCGCCCGTCGGCACTCTTTTCCTCCCACCCTCCCTCCCTCCCTCTCCCCCTCTCGCGATCTGCTACCTTGCGCCCCAAATGTCTCGTGTCCATTCCTCCCTTTGTCCCTTGCCCCTCCACGACCTATGCAACCCTGTGCTCCACAGCGATTCGGCTCCCACACCCCCCCGGAGGAGACGGGACAACGACGGTTGCTCAATGAGGTAGGTTGGTCCTTCTCTGAAACTGATCCTTCCTCCTCCACCTCATCTGGATCCGAGCGCTCCTCCTCCTCTTCATCTTAGCCCTCCTCCCTCCCTCTTCTAGATCCGAGAGATGTGGCGGTAGCTAGGGTTCTTGGGACCTCTCTGGTCCTATTTCCTCCTCACTCGTGCGAGCTCGAGTTGATGGTCTAGGTGATGTTTTCGAATCCCCCTGCGGGCTTGAGGTGATGGTCTAGGGGATGTTTTCTACGCTTTTTTGTTGTTTTCTCCAGTGTAGCAATGGGTGCTTTGGGATATTGCAATAGATGATTTTTGAATGTTGCAATGAGATTTGTTTAGTCGTTGCAACATATGTTTTTGCAATGTTGTAGTGCTACTGCTTGAGATATTGCAGTACATAATTTTTAATGTTGCAGTAGATAATTTTTTATGTGTTGCGGTACATATTCCTCGATGTTGTGTAATGCATGTTTTTGATATTGCAATATATATTTTTCAATGCTGCAGTACATATTTTTCAATATTGTTGTATATATTTTCCATTATTGCAGTAGATATTTTTCGATGTTGTAGTGCATGTTTGTCAATGTTGCACTATATATATTTTTTCGATGTTGAAGTATTTATAACCAGATGTTGCACTACACGGTTTTTCCATATGTTTTTGCAATGTTGCAGTGGAAGTGTTTTTGCTCTTTTGGGACATGGGCACGGAGAGGAACAAGGTGCGTTGGGGAACAGTGGACAGGGGGCGGTGGGGAGTGAAGGACACTGATTTGGTTCTATTTAGTTTCGTGCACGGGAGGTGGGCAAGGGTGGGGGCCGGCGGGGTTCCATGTGAGTTGGGGATGGGCGGGGTTATCTAAAGCACCGGTGTCTGGACACACTTGCGTGCTAGAAGTCGTGGCGCTAATGTTGCCCTATCCCGTAACCGATACATTCCACGCAAAGCAAGTGGAAGGCCATCAAGGTCAATGAGCAGCTTCATGACACAGAAGGAGCAAGGGGACTGCCCTCAAGCTTCATGGTTTCTAAAAAGTGTCAATACACTCACACACATGTGTACACATCACACACAGAACACTGCACACATACACATCCTACACGCATATACCGATGTAGATGACTCACACCGACGGCAAGGGGCACTGCAGTACGATCGGTGAAGGGGACGACGGTGCGAGGCCGGCTGGGGCATGTGTTGGACGAGGGCGATGGCCATAGGGACGGAAAGGACGTGTACTGTAACACCCGGCCCAATAAGGATGCGGCCCAGTAGGGGCCTATGAGTGCTGCGCGCACATGTTTAGTACCACCTTGCTAGTTGAGCAAGGGTGGAGCCAACTTATAAGCCTTTGCCATCCAGCCATATCACCTTCGGGTTAACCCTTTTACGAAGCGAGGGCGAAAGTGTAAGCAAGGTGCTATGTGTGCGCGTCGCGCGCCCCTCGGAAGAGGCTGTGCGGTGCGGCTTTGGAGGGCGGGGTGTCACAAGTGGTATCAAAGCCGACCTTCGCGGCCCGCGGGCGCGTGCGGGCGGCGCGGACATGGAGGTTCATTGTGCGTGTAGGCTCTGCGGAGTGCACGGCATGACACATGTGCCGGCCCTGGGCGCACGGTCGCGTGTGCCAAAAGGGGAGGTCCTGGTTAAGTTGGCGCCGACGAGGGCGCCGAGTCCTTTGAGGGGGGTGTATGTAACACCCGGCCCAATAAGGATGCGGCCCAGTAGGGGCCTATGAGTGCTGCGCGCACATGTTTAGTACCACCTTGCTAGTTGAGCAAGGGTGGAGCCAACTTATAAGCCTTTGCCATCCAGCCATATCACCTTCGGGTTAACCCTTTTACACGAAGCGAGGACGAAAGTGTAAGCAAGGTGCTATGTGTACGCGTGCGCGCCCCTCGGAAGGGCTGTGCGGTGCGGCTTTGGAGGGCGGGGTGTCACATGTACCATGCATCAACAATGCATATGATGTGATTTTGATATGAACATTTATCATGTGATCTATTCATAATCTCAACAATTCATTTGTCCTTTAATTGTTGTCATTCACCACCAAAACAACTAGGGCCTCGATGCACTTTCATTATAGAAAATTGTTGATAGTATATCTACGTAGGAATTTGTATATTTGTTCATTTATTAATTCTGTCCTAATTGTATTTGGCAATATATCTAACTGTAATAGTCTGCTCTTAGGTACAATATTTATGTCCATCACGTTGTCTTTGTGAGCACCCAACAGAGTGGAAGATAGAAGCTCACTCTGATACACCTTGAAGATGTAGTAATCATTGACACAGATGGGACCAACCATGAAATTGCTACTTTTAAACGTCTATGCGATTGGGCGGTAAAACTCAAAAGGCTGAGATTAATTAAAGTATCATTCAAACATTGAAAACAAGGTCAATGAAGTGCATTAAAAGTTGCAAAGCTTTGCTAGGCCAAAAACATGCATAACTTTGGAAGAATTGCCCGAGTAATAGGCTATGCATGCTGGACCAAATGTCCTAGATAGCAAACTGTTATTCGAACCTTTCATTACCTTGTCA
The DNA here is from genome assembly GCA_015847255.1 of Hyparrhenia diplandra. Taxonomy (NCBI): domain Eukaryota; kingdom Viridiplantae; phylum Streptophyta; class Magnoliopsida; order Poales; family Poaceae; genus Hyparrhenia; species Hyparrhenia diplandra. The sequence goes on along the minus strand of JADLZK010009451.1, from coordinate 195,150 downwards.
GATCATGGAATTACTACTTTTGAATAATTCTTGTGGTTACCAATAGCTAGTTGCTAGTTGGTTATGTGGTTGGTTGTGTTAGCAAGCAATGTGCCCATTGAGCTCTAACGTATGTGTATTGCCATGAGAGCACGTCCAGTGCATGCACGGTGATTCTCACGATTGGGATGGCAAGTGTTGAAGACTTGTGGTCCATGTAACTCAGCTCATCAAGAATGAGTCTTTGGGTTGTAATGGTTGATATTTATTCTAAACATCAAGTCAAGAAAATCTAACAGGTTTTGTAGCACAAACAATTGAGTGCATATGTGTTCATTCCATTGTGATCATGCATATGATTTTGAGCCTGCTAGTGGCTTCATCATGACATCTCTCTAGTGAATTGGACAAGTAGTATGTATCGAGCGCAACCAGTTAACATGGTGCAAAACAGCAATGCGATGGTCCACACACTGTGCGCATAGTGAGAAGCTCAAATCTACATAGAACGTGTGTCCTCTATAACACCATGTGGTGGCTCGCCGTCCATTCGTGGCTCAGCTATCACACTCTACACACGGCTCGTAACACGGATAGCATGTCTGCCCATGGAGTTGAGCGCTCAGCAAGATGGCACATACATGTGTCATATGCAGGAGGAGCTTATGATGCTACGTGTGGAACTATCACACATGCATCTTGTTTCTGTTCCATGCATGCTTGAACAAATGTACAACTAGTGGTGCAAAGAGCCAAAGAATCAATAGTTACTGTTTCTTTTTTAAATTCTCTTATAGGACAAGATCATGTTGTAGAATAGGAAAGTGGCATAGCGGGAGCACACTATACAAATGGTCGAGAACATGTCACTCCGCTTCAGGTGTAGCGGTGCGATGGTGTCGTCGAGCTACCAACTGAGATTTACCACCATCGGATGGAGAACAGGAGGCTCGGGGGAGAGTACATGCACCCACCGCCCAACTTGGGAGAGGGCAAGGTTGCGGGCAGTGCCACTGGCGAGCGGGAAGAGGATGATGCGCGTGAGACTAGCGATGAGGTTGCTATCGACAACACTGGGAGGGATGAGGAAGAAGAACCCAGGCCGATATGTTCTCAAGCGTGTTCCACTAATCTGGTCGAACGTGTGGACTGTAGAAAACAAGAGGAAGTGACACAACTGGAAAGTTGGGTCAGCTTTTTTTCCCACAAACTTAATGACTTCCAAACTGCAATGCATTCCATGGGTAGGGAGTCACGGCGTGGACAGCTATGGCATGACAAGGTGAGATCGACAATGCGCTGGGATGATGGCACACAATGATCTTAAAGGTATTATCGACAAGCTATATATATCGCATCACACTCACACACATGTGTACATAACACTGCACACACACATTCTACACACGCCCACACGCATGTCATACTGGTGATAGTTCAGCAAATAATGCAGAGCATTCATCAGCTACCTCAACCTTCATATATTCAATGTGCCACACTCTTCTTTCCCCTGTCATAATTTTAGAAAAGCAAAATGAAAGGTTCGCAACTTAAGCAAAATATTTGCAGTAATATGAGCTATTTTGATCGTTAATCTATATGAACAGAGCCGTTTGGCGATATAGGACAGCTTTCGAATTCCTGTACTCTGCCAAAATATGCTCTATACTGATGATGAATGGAGAGAGGGAACACTTAGCAGCAAGTTGAGAGATCAAACTATAAAATATGATTACTAGATTTATGGGGGTGTACTGCTTGGTGTTATTGCATAGTTGCTTGGTAGAGTAGCCTCTAGTTAGTGGTAGTTTTTTAATAGTCGAGTGTGTAGCTTGTTTTTGTTGCTTACTAATTTAGCTAGCTAGAGTTTCTTAATTAGTGTAGTAGATTGTGTGGTATTGTGATTTAGACAAATAACTTGCTACTATAATTGTGTAGGGGCTTGCTTGGTTGTTCTAGAACTAGAGCAGCTATTAGGACCATTTGTTGTACAAATCACCTTCGCTCTAGTGTTGCGCCTTCGCAAAAGCAATTTTTATAGGCTATATTATTAGCCCCCACTAGCTAGCGATCTACTAGATCGTTTCAGAGGCATACCACAACAACTGGCCCACGCCTAGGCAGGCTGGGTAGTGGCGCAATAGTAGTGCATAATAGACATTGTTGTCAGTCGTTCCTCATAAAATCAGTCACAGTGTAGGTCATGTCATGCTATGTGTATAAATTCCTCATATTGGATTCACTACACTAGATTCATCTTTGGTGCGCAAATATCTCATACTCCACTTTGGATTCTATACAAGCTATATATTTCAATCGAAAGGTAATGTCAACTTGTGAATCAATATACATCTTTGTAGCCGACACCAACTCACTTAGCACTAGCGATACATCCTAAGGGCACTCCCAATGGAGTATTAATTGTAGTGTCTATCTCTGTTAAATAGTTTGCCAACTAAGTAAAATAGTGATGTGACAACCTAATTAATGAGGAAAGAGATCACAAATCATAGAAATGGTTTCTTCATAGAGAAACCATGTCTACTCTTGACCCAATGCAGAAGAAACCAAGAATTTACCATTGGAAAGAAACCACTAGTTTTTATGAGGTCAATGCAACACTCCTCATTGGATTCTTTGCAAGCTGTCAGATTTTATTCTAAATTAATGTCGACTTGATGCATCTTAGGTCATCCGCAATGGTTAGCTATTTGGCTATCTAGATGTGACCTGACAAGAAAAAAGTAGGAGAGAGTAGTCACTAGCTACATGCAAATAGCTAGACTATTTCACGTAGCCGAACATGCGAGAGGAGCATGTGGGTCTAATGGTATAAAATAGTCTTTATTGTTATCTCTCACCTCCACATCAGCCGACTACGTAGATAGCACTAGCTATTACCATTGGGGACGCCCTTATAGCCAGCACCACTCATTTAATTCTGTCGATACATCCTAAAAATTGAGACCGTTCGACAGGTTGTTCAGATGCCACTGTGGCTATTGCTGCCTGGCTACTACCTACGTCATATCAGCCACACCACCACCTGCTGGTTTTAATACTAGGGTGTGTTTAGAGCCCAAAATTTGGGCCTGAAAAAAAATTTGGGCCAAATTTTGGCCTGAAAATACCGTTTCGGACTGAAAAAATATTGTAGCACGTTTCGTTTGTTTGTGGTAAATATTATCCTACCATGGTGTAACTAGGCTCAAAAGAATCGTCTCGTAATGTACATCTAAACTGTGCAATTAGTTTTTTTTTGTTTACCTAAATTTCGCACTCCGGACATGTGTTTTTGGGTGCATTTAATGTTTCGATGTGATGGGATGTGATAAGAGTGCAGGAAATTTTTAGAGGGAAGTTGGGGCTCTAAACACACCCCTAGCCAAACGAGCACATTGACTCTTATTTTGACTGGTCGCTCAATAAAAAAAAAAAAAAGCATAGTTTAGTCCGCACAACTTACCAAATCATTTCTTTTGACGCAGAAATAATACACATTTGGTGACAATTGGCAATAATAAATAGAGCAATAATTCCACGCACAATATAAGCTCACAATCATTTCTTTTGTTAGAGTTTATTTTTTCAAGATGAACTGGACATGGCTATTAAAAAACTAGAAGAATTCCCCGCGCGTTGCCGCGGGAATTTAGGTAGATAATGAAAATGTCTTCAAAACAATTTCTGCAATTTTAGGGTCAATGGGGAATTGTGCAAGGTGCTATGGTAGTGACTACTGAATAGTTAAGTGGTCAGTGACTGTATATTCGGTGATTCAACAGTCAGCCAATTATTGTTGCCTTTTGCAAGATTGGCCTTGATCTACATCTCTTTGAGACCAGAAGCTCCATCACTTACCACCAGATGAATTGGATGAATGACACTAAATGAGATGACGTGGAATAACGTGGAAGCAGAGAAATAGCATTAGTTGAAAAATTCAGAAATTACAATAAGCATTCTTCTCTGCCATGCAAAAAGATCGGAAGCAGTTATATGTAAGATATATTTTCCAAGATTGTGCACACTAAAGTAAGGGATAAACATAAGAAAAGAGATGAAAAAATAGAAATCAAACTAATTGGAATAAAGCAAAAGGCTAACACACCCACATTCCACATGGATAGCGAGCGACCATCCTCATGGCGAGGCTTTGTGGTGGGGTTCTTGTGACGTCCCATGCACATGGCGGCGCAGACGACTGGAGAGACCATGCTAGCAGGCCTGTATGTGTCAAAGATTTGAAACAAAGTGGAGTTGATGTAGCAGCTTCCTACTATCTATAATTTCGATTGCCGGCAATAGAAGACCTGGGCATGGCGAACAGACATTGTTACCAGTGACTGAGGGAGGTTGGAGCCTAGAGGCGAACAAATGTGTACGAAGGAGAATTTAAAGGGAGCCGACTGGAAGGAGAAGCGATGACGATTATACGGAAGTAAATTTGGTGGCGGCAGAGATGGAAGAGACGGTGGCAACTCAACGATGACCTTTTGTTTTCTTCGGATTGTGTGGTGGTAAAGGAACCTGATGGGAAGGAGAAGCCAATGCTATTGCATGTTGTAGTGGAGAACAAACCATTCGTTTGGTGTCTCTTCCCTCCATGTGGGATGTGATGATGGATGGAAGGGATAGATATGAGTGACTTGTATGGACTAATAAATGGAAGTGAGTGGAGAATAGCAAGCATCAAATATCGAAGATGCCACGGTGGATGCCTATGTGTCTTATGTGCATGTTGAGAGAACTCCCCTAGTGGGTCTTGTCTTTATAGGGGTTATAGATAGATACATAGATTACAAAATCAACTAAAAGGTGCAAGTAATTCTTTCACAAAAAAGTACAGGGTATTGAGAGAGGTTATTAATTTCATTAAAAAAAGGTTCAAGGTATTGGCAGAGGCATATAGTGACAAATCAGTCCATGCTGATAAAAAGACAAGTAATTCTTTCACTAAATTTATTGAAAATGCCACTACATCTTTAAAGATGTCAAGTTACCTCCATAACCATGTTCTCGGTCGCTTTATGTTTCATTTCTTACATCTGAAATTATACAAGATCCTAATGTTTATGTTTTTTAATTCCTTTTTATCCCTTGATCTAACTTATCGAAATGGTCTCTTGAATGAACAACAATTTATAAGCCTGCTTTCATGCAAAAATATCCTTTTTCTTTTCAGTAATTATTATTACCGAGCGTCCGTCCGAGACAATTCGTCCAGACATGACGACACAAAGCCCGACCCATCAATCATGCCGCTGTGATCCCCACTCCCATCCCCGCCCGCTCCCCTGCTCTGCTCTATTCACTACCGCAGGTGCCGCCGCCCTCTCCCTGTTCCCATACAGCCACCACCCTGCGCCCTCCTCCTCCTCCCCCCCTGCTCTCTTCTCTGCTATCGACACCCGCCACGTACGACAGCGCCGCCTCCCCTGCCACTCGTCGTAGACGCACGCCGAATCTGCCCGCTGGCTTCCACCCCGCCCGCGACGCGCTGCTATTTCCTGGCGCGGTCTTGTCCACTGATGACCTCGCGGCCTTCGACGCGCTCAACCCGGACTACGAGGTCGATTTGGTACCTCTGCCGCGGGGGCTCCCCCGCCCGCGTTGCGGGGTGCAGAACTGGCGTTGTGTGTCCCTCGATCAGCTTGCTGTGCGTGCTCCTCCCGCTCCGTCACGCTGGTCCTCTGCAAGCTCTCCGCCCACCCTGGCTCTCCGAGAAGCCATTGTCCCCATGCTCCCCACCGGCCAGAGGTCAATGGTCCCGCATGCCCGCCCGTCGCGCGGCTCCCACCACTACTAGTAAAAATCTTTTACAAGGCACTTGGACTTCATTAACCGCCACGGTAAATGCTGTGATTAATCATGGTGGTTTTTCTGAATTAATCATGGCGGTTAAAAACCCGCCACGGAAAATGTATTAACCATGGCGGTTTTTATAAAAAAAACCGCCATCGTTAATCTGGCCTAGCCCGATAACATTTTCCAACCCAATAGCAGGTGCTGAGCCCAATAACACCTTCATCATATAAAAACGAGCACAAACCAACCCTAGGGTTCCATCTCTCCTCCCTCACTTCTCTCACAGCCGAGTCCTCACTTCTCTTTCTCTCCTCACTCCCCCAATCGGCTCCTCCCCTCCCTCCGTTGCGCATCTCGCGACCACGGCGTAGAGGACTGGATCCACCCCTCCCCTTCCACACCACGGCTCAACCCCTCCCCTTCCCTCCCTCTCCAGCGCATGGCGGCGGGCGCGGGCCCAGGCGCTCCACCGGCGGGGGTGTGGGGTCGGCTGCCTCCACCGGCGTGGGCGCGGGGACCCGACCACCTCCACCGGTCGCGGATGCGGATGTCGGCCGCCTCCACCCGGTGTGGGGTGACTCCTCCACGGCCCGCGACATGCGGCGGCGGCCCCACCGGATCCTGCGGCCTCGGGTGGGGAGGAAGGCGAGATCCACCTTGGGGAGGCGGATCCGGCCGGTGATGACCTTCATAACCGGATCCGGCCCGGTGGCGACCTTCCACGATCCGGATGCAACGGCGGTGGCGGCGGATCTGGGCGGCGTCGGGGCGGATCCGGCGGCGGTGGTGGGGGCCATTAGGGTTAGGGTTTTCTTTTTTCTTTTTCATTTTTTTTTTGATTAACAGTGACGGTTTTTTGAAACTGCCACAATTAATTTGGAGATTAACTATGACCATAGCTTGGATGCGGTTACAAAAACCGCCACCGTCAATCAAAAGTGATTTGCCGCCTTTAATAATAATGTAGTAGTGCACCCACCCCGCAGCCAGCGGCAAATTTTCACAACATGTTTTTTTTTTTTTTTTTTTCCTCAATGTTTCAATTGTTCGTTTTAGTTGATTCAAATCTTTTCAGAGGTATATTTCAACATAACCATATGTATGTTTTCAGAGGCAGGTTTCAATAGTATGGTTTGAGTGTTTCATATGTTTCATCTATGTTTTTCCTGACCTAAATTGGAATCATGTTTATGTGTATATTGCATATGTTTCGCACATATGTTGCATATGTTTTTATTCAATGTTTATGTATGGTTTGCAATGCTTTTCAAGTGTGTTTCAACTAGTTCCAGTGGTATATTTTAAATGTTGTTTTCGGATGTTTTAAAAGTAGATCGGGTGTGTTTTCTAGTGTTTTGAGAATGATATTTCAAGTATTACGACTACCTTCATGCATATGTTTCATTTGTTAGTTTGGTTGTTTCAGAAGTAGATTAGGTGTTGGTTCTTCTTTTTCTCCCACCTCCTGCTACATGCTCCCCCGTGATCGAGCCAAGATCGATCTCGAGCTCCCGCATGGCTGGCCGGGGTCGAGCTCAAGCTCCCCCATGACCGGGGCCGGGTTTGAGTTCAAGCTCCCCCATGGCTGGGGCCAGGAGCGCCTCCACCTGCGCACCGGAGACCAAGGGGAGCTCTCCATGGTCGCAAGGGGGCATAACGACGCGGGGGCGGGGGGCAGGCGCGGCCGTTCGGACATTCGGGCACTAGTGCCACCGTTTTCTTATACTGTTTCCAACAAAAAATAGCCTGCCTTGTGGGTGATGGGCCTGATAGCCTGCCTTGAGGGTGATGGGCTGATAGGGGTTTGTCTGGACATTTGGCCCAGAAAAGCATATAACCCTATACACTTCACTGCCGCTCCGCTTCTATCCAATCCCCAACCCTCTCCACTCCACTGCAGCGCCGCCGCAGCCCCAATCCCCTCCTCCGCTGCGCTCCGGCGACCATGGAGGAGCACCAGTTCCTCGCAAGCAAGGGCCTCAGCGTGAGCAACGCGCGGAGCAGCCTCCGGGGCATCGACGTGAACTTCGACATTCCCGACCCGGAGATGCTGGGCGCGTCCATGTTTCTCACGTACGCGTATGATGTCATCCCCAACCCACCCGTGTCTCCCGCCGCGCCGCTCGCCTCCGCCGCCGCCGTCGCCGCGCGGGCCCCAGCCGACGGCATCGATCGCATCAGCCTCCTCCCCGACGCGCTGCTCAGGAACGTCGTGTCGCGCCTACCCGCCAAGGACGCCGCGCGCACCGCCGCGCTGGCCACGCGCTGGCGCGGCCTCTGGCGCACCGTGCCGCTCGCCGTCGTCGACGCCCATATTGTCCCCCGCTGGATCCCGACCGACCACATCATGCCCGCTGGCGAGGACCCCCTGTCCAGGGCCGTCGCCGTCACGGCGTCCACCGTCCTGGACGCGCACCCGGGCCCCTTCCGCTGCGTCCACCTCTCCCGCTGCAACATGCCGTCGCACCAGGCCGAGATCGAGCGCTGGCTGGAGCTCCTCGGTGCCAAGGGCGTACAAGAGCTCGTCCTTCTCAACCGCCCGTGGCCGCTCGACCACCCTCTCCCAAAAGCGCTCTTCAGCTGCACCGCCGTCACCCGCATGCACCTGGGCTTTTGCAGGATCCCCAGCACCGCCGGGCTCCCGCGCGCCACGCGATTCCCCAACCTCCAGGAGCTCATCCTCAGCGCGGTCGTCATCCAGGACCGAGACCTCCACTTCCTCATCGCCCGGAGCCCTGTCCTGGACGTCCTCACCATCACCGCAAACCTGACAGGGACGGCTCAACTCCGGCTGATCAGCCGCAGTGTGCGGTGCGTGCAGGTGAGCGTGTGTGTAGTGGACATCACTGTGGTGGACGCTCCTCGTCTGGAGAGGCTGCACATGTGGATGGTATCACCTGGCATACCGGGCGTGAGATGCTCAAGGATCAAGATTGGCCATGCACCCAACCTGTGCATGCTGGGACATTGCCAGCCAGGATTCCAACTGGAGATTGGCAACACCATCCTCAAGGTCCTAGTTTCAGCTTTAGCTTGTATATATGTGTGCCAGTAGAGTGTGCCAATATTTGTTCTGATATAAATTTCTGCTCCTGTGCATTTTATTTGCACATTTTGCATTGCAGGAGGCTACTAAAATGAGCCCAAACACCATGGTCCCAAGCGTCAAGATCTTGGCTTTGGAGGTGGGATTTGAAGTCCGCAATGAAGTCAAAATGATGCCTTGCTTTCTCAAGTGTTTTCCCAACGTGGAGACGCTCCATGTCTTTGTAAGACTTGCCAGCCCCATCTCGTTTATTTGGCATTTAGCTCCAACTCGAGCTTGCTAGCTTGTTTAGATAGGTTCTAGTTGTTTGACTATTGACTCAGAACAATACCTATCTGAACTCTGTATGCTTTGATTTGATCTCATTGCAGTCAGTGAATGATGACCCCAGTGGCAAGGTTGATCCCAAGTTCTGGAAGGGAAAGGAGGCTGGCTGTAGGCATGTGAAGAAATTTGTCTTCCAAGAGTTTCGGGGTAATAGAAGTGAACTAGCGTTCCTCAAGTTCATAGCTGAGAGAGCGCAGGTCCTGAAGAAGATGGTGATCATGGTGTCCTCTAAATGTTTCTCTTCAGCAGATGCTGTCAATGCCAAGCTGAAGCCTCTGGCTTCTGCAATATGGGCTAGTAAAGACTGTAAACTGATTGTCTTGAAGAGTCCATCCTCTGATGTGGCATCTCCTGCTTGGTCTTCAGAAATAGTATCCGATTTTTCATGTAGTGACCCATTTGATCTTCTGACCTTTAATGCTGAACTGAACAGTGGTGCCTATGTGCTTCAACATTCCAGCGCTCTCTGACTCTCTAGCCAACAACATGCAAGCTAAGACAATGGAGAGGGGAAGGTTTCTGCTAGTTAAATCGATGTAGGTGTTGAAACTAATTAGCAGCACAACTTCTCTTGCAAAGCCAGCTGTTGCCTAGATTTCTTTCTGTTTGTGTGACATCAGCTGATATCTGCAGCTTATTCTGATTTGTCTAGCAACATGTGCCCTTTTTCTTCAGATACTACTTTCAGTTCTGCAAAATTTGTGTTGGGATGTTTGTGGGAGTAATGGATATTTGGATAAATCTAGCTACTATTGCTTCATATCTTACTAGCTTCCTGTGTAGTGTTTATTAAGAATTTGGCATCCTGAATCCAGATTTATTCTGCCATAGTTTGTTATTGTGCATTTATTGAAGCTAGGTTGATTAATTTTCCATGCATTTATCTTGTGATGTTGCCATGTCAGTGTTCCTTAATTTGGTGAAGGCTTATATCAAAATTGCATTGCTACAAAACTTTATGTTACCTTGTGATATGACAATGTGGTGTGTTTTTCTGTTGTTTCTCTTAGTATGATATTCTGTATGATACAGATGTTTCCTATGACATTGATTGAAGCTAGGTTTATTAGAATCAGGCATCCTGTATGCAGATTTATTCTGCCACAGGTTTCTTATATCGTACATTGATTGAAGCTAGGTTGATTAGTTTTCCATACACTTATGTTCTGATGTCAGTGTTCCTTAATTTGGTCAAGGGCTCAAGGCTTATATGAAGATCTCATTGGTGCAAAAATTTATGTTACCCTGTGATCCGACAATGTAATGTGTTTCTTCCCTGGTGTCCTCTTAGTATGATATTCTGTATGATGCAGATGTACCCTATGATATTTGGTTATGTTCTTATGTCTACCATGGTTATAGATGTGTACAGTGAACTGAAACATGTTCACCCCGAAGCTGCTACAGCTGTAGTTTGCTGGTTGCGTGCATCCGCAATGCAGAGGTTGAATACAGTATTCCAATTTCTGGAAAGAAATGGTGATGGTATGAAATCATAGGTTGCTTTGTTTTATATTTGTTAATTTTTAATTCATTGATTTTGTAGTCTTCAGTCTATCAAGTACTCGAGTTCAAATTTAGAAAATGCCCTTTGATGTTGTTTCTTGGCATAGCAATTTCCTACTGGAATCCGGCTTGATCTTTCACATTTCCTTGCAAGCCAATTCACAGCAGTCATGTGTCAACTCCATATTGATTGTTGGTCTTGTGATACTGAAGCTAAATCTTTTATTCTTCTACTTGTTAACTTTCAAAGTGCATGGGATTTGTGGACCTACTTAACCAGTTGCTGAACCTTTTTTTTTTTATTTCTTTTGCAGTTTTGCTTTGCATCAAATCTTTTAACCTTGAGACAAACATTTTGCTTTGGCTTAGTGCAAATTGTCGTGTTGTAAATAAACTTGGTGTATAGTCTAGTCTAAATTTGTCCTCTGTTGTTCCTCTTTTTTTTTTTTTTTTTGAGAATTTCATTTGTTCCTCTCGGTACTCCCTCCGTTCAAAAAAAAAAAAAAAAAAATGCAATTCTAACACAGTACCATGGTTTGGTATCTCAGGTTTAATTAATTATAAATAAAAAATATTAAGAATTATGATATAAATAAATCTCATTAGATTCATAATGAAATGTATTTTTTAATAAATTAATTTAAAATGATAAATGTGAATAGTATTTACTAGAAATTTGGTCAAATGTAGACACTTTTGGTGGCATGCAACATGTAATTGCATGTTTTCTAGAACAGCATGTTTTCTAGAACGGAGGGAGTATTATTTTGTATGGTTGCTTACATATGTGCACAGTGAACTAAAACATGTTCACCATGAAACTACTGCATATGTAGTTTGCTGGCTGTGTGCATCCGCACAATGCAGAGGTTGAATACTGTGTTCCAATTTCTGAACATAAAGGGTTGCTGGTAGTGAATGAATGTGAAATCGTAGGTTGCTACTAGCTTGCTGGTAGTGAATGAATGTGAAAATTGAATTCGTAGGTTGACTCTTTTTTTAATTCACTAGTTGAGTGCCCGTTTAGATGCCTGTGATTTAAACGTTGAAATGTTTGTCTTGATTGGTGCTGCAAACTGCAGCTTTGGACCAAAAGGAGTCTAGAAATGGTATGTATGTACATTTGGAATTGCGCATGAGAAGGAAAAGAAGCTATGTGAGGCTCCAAAAAATCAGTGTAGCAATTTTTAGCTTCCCAATTCAATTATGTAGAATCCATAGCGATGCAAATGCAAATGCAAATTTGTGAACAATTTAGGTGGAGTTTAGCAAAGCAGTAACTCTGTACATTTCCTTATCAACTGAATATACGTGAAGAAATTGCAATATTTGGTTTAGGTAAAATATATATCAAAGTTTACTTGTGCTATATGATCCTGCATGTGAAAGATCATGTACGTTTATTCCTGGGACGGAGGGAGTATTTGATTTAGGTAAATGATAATATCAGAAATCCTAGAACTTCGTTCTTGCCCTCTTGTGCTGCCTAGTTCAATAAAAGAACACCATCACTTAACAAATTTGTCTGGCGCTTTTCAATATCATCCTTCACTCTTTAACTAAGGCAGTCAACCAATAAGATAACAAATAAACGTCGAGCTTTAGCATGGTTTCCTTGAATTCAAGGACCAATTTGATAGCATCCATTAGTCTCCATCCATCCGTCAAGGGAAAAAGGCAACACAAAAAATTAGTACTGGGCAGTGGCGAATCTAGGATTTTAGGTCAGGGTATGCCTGACAAAAAATTTTGTACACAATTCAGCAAATCCATTTAGCAATTCGATATTAAGGCTTAAATTCAGAAAATTCATTTAGCTGTGTGACAAGATGATTCTATTTTAGCGCTATGCAATTAGCAATTGAAGTACAAATGATTTTTTAAAAAACTAAAGAACACGAATCTCACCTGAAGCCTGAACCAAAGCAGATGAGGTCACGAGGACGAGTGGATAGTTCTGATCTGATTTGAATATTGCGTATTGATGTAGGGCGTTATGCGGCGTCGGGCGTCCGGCGATCTGTGTGACGGGGCGTAGGCACGGGTAGGGCGCTCGGCGTGACGGCGTAGTTTTGACTCTCGAACTGGGCGCTGCCTCAATCGTATCCGATGCGCTGGGCACTGCCTCGATCGTCCCATATTGCCTTTGCCGTCAAAGTCACTGGGCTCATAGGCCGCGTGCGGCGTGCCCTCATGGGCCTGAGCCTGACGCTCGATCGGACGAGCGCGGAGTCGCAGCCTGGCTCTCGCTCAAGCCTGGCGCTCGCAGAGTTGCAAGAGTACATATACGTATATGTAGTCGCTGTTACGACGGGAAACAGGGTATGCCGGGGCATGGCATACCCTGTAGCTCCGCCACTGGTACTGGGCCATGCAGTAGCAATTAACCAAAAGAAGCACCTTCTTTGAGTAATCTCATATAGTTTTTTTAATAAAAAGTCTCAATGCAGCATGGTGAAGAAAGGTGGTTGTGTAGCCAAAGTGCAGAAACACATATAGCTAGTGAAAAAATATAGAGTTAAATGCATCGTTAGTCCCTGAACTTGCATAGCTGTGTTAAATAGGTCTATGAACTTGAAAACCAGTCATCTGGCCCCTCAAACTTGCGAACCTGTTCACTCCAGGTCTAAGGAGGTTTTCTAAGCCACGTGGCAACCTCTGGTAGGCCGTGTATGACACTTGTTTCTCATCTGACGTCAGCGATAATATTAGCACTTTTTTTTAATTTGTCAAATTAATATCTTTTTATTCGGACATCTAAATATAGCAAATAATATATCAATTTTGATTGTCTCGGCGTGCTCTTTGCAATGGTGTACTCTGTTTATTATTTGAGATAGTTTTATTTCGTGAAAAATTAAATATTTCTACAAAGGGTTTTGCTATGGTACATATACTTTAGAATATGTAAGTTTTATCATTTTGGAAATGTAATAATTTAAAAGACAATTTAAATAACAAAACAAGTGAGAATAACAAAACAACTGGGAATAACAATTTGATCAAACTTACATATTCTAAAGTGACTTCTTTTTAACATTTCTTGACGATGTGAACAAAGCCGAACGTGTCAATTTACAACCAGAGAAAACATGCACACGTAACGTAACCATGCATAATATTTTTAACATAGTAGTTAGTTGCGCACACATAGAAGCGTGTAGTATTTTTATGAGATAAGCATACACATACACATAGGAATCTTGTATGAATGATCGTGAATTCACGATTGCGTTTGAACTTCACATAATATACAAAGAGGATCGGTACGTATATACATGTAAGTCACATGCAAAATAAAAGATATATAGGAAAGACAGCTTAATTACCGTAGAGGATGGATCCACGTTATGCATCTCATGCATGCGTGCCATAACTACCTTGCATGCTCCTATATAAAAAATGGCAACAAAAAAGCAGGGTACTGATATATCCAATATTTTCCCTTGATTATTTGATTATTTAATTGTCTAATATGTTCTAAAATTCAATGGTTGTGATTTATTCAAACTCTTTAACTCCTAAGAGGTAATATACGTACCATAGCAAAAACCCTTTTAATTTTTCATGAAATAAAAATATCTCAAACAACAAAACGGAGTACATCATTGCAAAGAGCTCGTCGAGGCGATCAAAATTGATATATTATTTGCTATATTTGGAGGTCGAATAAAAAAATCAATTTCACAAATTAAAAAGAAGTGCTAATATTATCGCTGACGTCATCACGAGAAACAATTGCCATGCACGGCCTACCAGAGGCTGCCACGTGGCCTAGAAAACCGCCTTGGACCTATAGTGAACGGGTTCGCAAGTTTGAGGGGCCGATGACCGTTTTCAAGTTCATGGACTTATTTGACACAGCTGTGCAAGTTCGGGGGCCAACCATGCATTTAACTCAAAAATATACATATGAAGCATTGTAGATCAAATTTTAAAATGAATTCATGTGAACTCTGATGATCTATATATATATTTACTTAGATGGATAAATAATGCAATGGAAGAGTTTGAATTTTTAGTACCACAATAACAGGATGGTTTCAAATTTGTGTCTATTCCAAAGCACAAAAGTCCTGATTTTGTTCTTGTACTACAAAGATGATAGAGGCGGGTAGAAGACCATATCTGAGTAGTGCAAAAAGATGTCGAAACCATCTATGAAACTGCAAGTTAGGGTGCGTTTGGTTCCCTTCTCTGTTTTCCTAGCCTGCATCTGCGTGTACATGCTCCCTCCAGCCAGGCCTAGAGCATGCAGGATGGTCTTGTTTGGTTGCTAGGACATACTGAGCCAGCCAGGCTGATAGAGCCATCGTTTGGTTGGCTGGTTGTACATGGAGATGCAAGGAACACAGATGAAGATTGTTGTTTGGTTTCCTGAATACAAAGCAGTCCAATCACCCATTGCATGAAATGGTGAGGTTACCACCTCCCACCTCAACAGAGTACCAGTTTGCATACAATTTTAACACACTCCACATTAGAGATGTTTTAATTAACACAGTCCACATACATGTCCTAATTAACACATTCCACATACATGTCCAAATAGGAATTACAATTGTCTTAATACAATTCCAGTTTGAGCAGTGCTAAGGAAAAAGAAAGCAAACAAGAACAACAACTATGATCACTAGGAATAGGATGATCAGGTCTTTCTGAAACACAGCTGCACCCTTGGCCTTACCAGCTGCAGAGATGGCTGCTGTTAGATCTTTGGCCCGATCAAGATCTTTCTTGTACAACAACCATGCTTGACAGGAGATTGCTCAAACCTGTAGACACGAGTATGCTCAAATTAATAAGGTCATCATAAAGGCAATGGAGTATGCTCAAACCTGCAGACAGGAGATTGACGGGCACCTACTCCACTGCTCAAACCTGCAGCAAATTAAAGAAGATAGTCGAGATGCAAATTAAAAATGGAATTAGCAAACGCCTACTGCTGCCGTTTATTGACCACTGCTGGGCAAGAGCTGCCTGCTGATCCGCGCGCTCGAGCCGTCCGGACGATGAACAAAAACAGGACCCAGTAACAGAAAAGGGGCGCTCTCAAAATCCGCCGGAAAATAGCTCCAATCAAAACAGACTGCTCTCAAAATCGGCACAGATGATCTCCATTGAGCTGACAAGCTAGTCCTAAGAGATCATCGCTCAAAATCGAGCCGGACTTCTGGAAAATCAGATCACGCGAACGAACTCGAAATAGCCGTCAAAAATAAATTGCTCAAGGAGGCACCAAATCACGGGGCTCGAGTGAGAGATTAGACGAGTGAATTTCCTTAGCCTTACTTACCTGCGCCCAGTGTTGATTTAGTTAAAGAAACAGAGGCGGTGTCCTTCCAGGGGGCATTGTGCTGAAGGCAGCGCGACAATGGGGGCGGTGGGAAGAAGAAGAGAGGTGGAGGAGATGAGCCGGCTGCGGTGAAGAGCTGATGGCGCGAAAATGGGGGCGGTGACGCTAGGGTTCCCGCGCTCGCCCGCCTGCACGCGCGCGCCCAGGCTTTCGAGCTCCCTGCGCGCTCTACCTTGGCTCGCCGGAGCCTGGCTGCGGAGAAACGGAGGAAAATGGCGTTTCTCCGGATGCAGCCTCGAGGGGGGATTTTGCACGCCACCAGCCTGGCTCGAAAGGGCGTGCAGGTAACCAAACGTCCGTGGGGTGCATCCCATGGGCCTGGTTCGGCCAAAAACAGGGAACCAAACGCACCCTTAGTAAGCCACCTGAGCACCTGCAGGTCCATTGAAAAGAAGTACTGAGTTGTGTGGGACAAAATTGAACAAAGGAACAGCAATTGTTGTGAGCATATAGGATGTAGACACTGAAGCAAGAGGGTAGATATATATGAAGTAGATTCATGTATATACATTCTCAAAAAATGGGAGATGAAATCCACAAATCCCTACTGAACCTGAAATGGTTTACCTCCATTAGTAGTATTAGTCTTGTCACCCAATCGTGCACCAGAGCCATTATTTTCCATTCAATTAACCCTTAATTATCCGCTTGTAGTGCATCCTTTCTAATATTATCCAGGAGTCAAATGGTAACAATTAGTTACTCAGCAACAAACCGCTCTGAAACCAATTTCAATATATGGACAAGTGAAAAGCAGTGCAGGCTGGGTGGCTGTAGGGGAAATAAAGAATCATAGAAAAGACCACAGCTTCATGCTATTGGTACGCGCAGCGTGTGTGTGTGTGTTTGTGACTCAAAACTGTTGTGCTAGGAGGTGTGCTTGTGCAATTTCAAAGTCATGTACATGTATGCTCTAGCAGGGCCCATTGCTGAATCCATTGTATGTCATGGATAAGTGAAGATTAGCACATCAGCATCTTCCTAGGAAGGTTGATGAGTGCACCCAAGTGTCAAAGGATTTACAAAATAAAGTTTTTGGAGTATCATATTAATTGACCAATGTATCTTTTATAATCAATTGTTCTAGAATCGTTAAGAGTACAACTAGTTTTTAGGAGTTTAATTTTTGTGCCCCTACATTTGATATTTGTTTCTACATGAAAGTCAAAGCTAGCTTAGAAACCTTTTATGCAAAATTAAGTATGCTATTCTGAATCATTCTTTTTAAATGTTTCTTGCCTAATTTGATTACTCACAAAATGTACATCCACCACTAGAAATATTGTGCAAACATGGTAGATCATCTGAAAATTTGCATAATTAATGTTGTTCTAGCAAAGGGACTATCTTCACAACATGTCATAACAACAACGTTGGTTGGTTCATTATTAGGATACCATTTTCACGTCCAGAGGAATCGAAACTCATGATGGCATCCAAATCTCAGGATGCAAACCATGGCACACAGGCTAGTCTGCAACCAGTAGTCAACCAGCTACCCAGAGCTCCTTCAAGCAGGAAACCACTACAACAGATATGATTGTCGAGAAAGAGATGAATGTAGTGGAAGGGTCAGGTGATTCGTCAGACGAGGTTCTAAAAAAATCTGAGTACAAATGAAGCTATAGTCAATTACTTGATGGGACCAACAAGTATATGAGTACCACAAGCCGGCGGCACGGTACGGATGGCGAAGTTCCTGGACTTCAATTAACTGTAGGAATTTAATTTCCGTGCCCCTATATTTTGCCTTGGCAAATGAAAAAAGTGGGCCTATCTTTAGACGGCCGGTAGTGGGGTCATCACACGTGGGTTCCTGATCGCACGTGAAGGAGTCGCTACCACCACTGTCATTGAGCACGGCGCCGCTCTGTACAGGTGCTTGTCGGAAGATGCTGATGTGCTAATCTTCACTTATCCATGACTTATAATGGATTCAACAATGGGTGCGACTAGAGCGTACATGCACATGACTTTAAAATTTGCACACGCACACCTCCTAGCACAACAGTTTTGAGTCACAAACATACACACGCACGCACGCACGCACGCGCACATTCCCTCACCCCCCCCCCCCACACACACACACACACATGTACCACCGCCGGCGCCGTCACCACCAATAACAACAACTCTTCTTCCCCAAATCTTGTGCCCTCGCCCCTCCGCGTCGAGTTAAGGTTTCACCAGAGCTCTGCCACCATGGTCGTGGCCACGGAGCTTCGACCAAATCCTAGCTCGCCTGTAGCGCCACCTTCGCCATTGCTACCGTGGCTAGAGCTCCCCTGCACAACCCGGCCCGGGCACCGCTACCGCTGCTAGCCCCTGTTAACTGCCCGCCATGCATCCCCACTACCTAGCCAAACTTCATCCCCCTGGACGCCTCCTTCTATATCAGCTAGAGTTGGGAGATATAAGGGGAGAGCTTGACAGAACCCTAGAAAGCAAATATAGGAGGAAGCAAGGAGAGATGACAGGGGAGGAGGATCTGTCGCCGTCGATGCCGAATTGGCTGAATACACTGCCATTGATGCTGAATCTATTGGATCCACCACCTCCACCGCAACAGGATCTGCCATGGCCACGTGGCGAGGCAGTGTAGTGAGGCAATAGCATGGAAGTCGTCGGGGTTCGGAGAGGTGCTCGCCGGTGAGGTTGTCACCAGAGAGATAAAAATATAGATAAATTTACAGAAAGAGAGAGAGGGAGGGAGAGGTATCTAGTCAAATGGGATGTACGGTCAGGCAGGGTGTGCGGGCGGAAGACTCGTATCATGCGCGTTTGCATTTTAGTATCTCCATGCAGCAAATGGTAAGGTTGATATGTACTTATTTTGACCTCACTGAAATGTGATAACGTAGCAATATCGAACAAGTTTATTCTATGGAACCATACGAACATTACAATTTTTTTACGAGGCATCACCTTCCCTTCCGATGGCCCATTACTTTTTTCGACGAAGAGTCGAGCCTTTGGCGTCTTGTAGGAGCACAAAATATGTCGTATCTTTTTTTTCATGAAGAGGATCCAATGTAAGGTACCTAATGTGGTTGGTCAATTCTTATTTGTTTCTAGGCCGATCCTTCTTTTGTTCCATCTTGCAACCATTTCTTATCTTCTAATGTGAGGTGGGTGGATAGTACACAATGAGAATAATGTGTATGACTGACAGCCAATCAGCCTGCATCCCTTTCACACAACAATACAAGCACAATTCTTAGCACCATTTACAGCACAAAGCAATAAACTCCCTAAAAACAATTCTTGGTACGACGTTCCATGCAAAAATGTGAAATTTTAGTAGGTTATACTTTCCGTTATTTCAGAAACATCTAACATTGGTGACACATTTGACACTATATATATAGCATGTCAAGGTGTGTCTACAAAATCACTCCATTCTTAGAGCAACTCCAACGGTTTTGCATTTTTGGTTTGGCAATTGCCCTTGTTTGCCAACTCCCAAACACAAATGGGAAATAAAAAAAGGCTCTCTCCAAGTGTTTGGCAATTTTGTCTTGGCAAATGAAAAAAGTAGGCCTATCTTTAGACCGGTAGTGGGGTCATCACACGTGGGTTCCTGATCGCACGTGAAGGAGTCGCTACCACCACTGTCATTGAGCACGGCGCCGCTCTAGACAGGCGATTCTTGCCGAGAGGACGCGGAATTAGAGGTACATCACGATTTGATCGCCGCAGGGTGTTGGGTGCTCGATTCATGAATTCTGAGCGCGTCGGTGGCCTAAAGTTTGGAACTTTGCGATCGCAGAAGCAAGACAAGGGAAGGAGCTCACTGTCCTGCGCCGGCAGCGGCGCTCACTTCTCGACCAAGGTTGTTGTGGGCTCCAGCGCGCCGGCGTTCGTGCCGCTCGGCTTGAGAATGGACGACAAGGTTGCGTGCGTCGGGATGCCGGATCTGTCATTGTTGTCGCCGCCGGCAACTAAGAGGCCTGCGGACAAGGCCGGTGAGGAGAGCCAGCGCCCCAGGTCATGGGCTTTACTCAAGCAGCGGTGAGGGCGGCCGCTGCCATGGGGCCAGCTGCCCCTGTGCCTGGCCTCCAGGCCCCATCACCTCCCGTGCTTTCCTGACGCTACGGTGGGGTGGCGGAGAAGGTGGCAGAGCATGTGACCACAAGAATTATTCAATAGTAGTTAATTCCATGATCTGACAAACATTAAAGGTAACAAAAGGTTTGAATAACAGTTTGCTGTCTAGGACATTTGGTCCTGCACGCATAGCCTAATTACTCCGACAATTCTTCCAAAGTTATGCATGTTTCTGGCCCAGCAAAGCTTTGCAATTTTTGATGCACTTCATTGACCTTGCTTTCAATGTTTGAATGATACTTCAAGAAAGCAGTTTTTTGGTGTGTATGTGCTCAACACACGTACGCTATCTGCACTGTCCAATTTGCATTGAGTGTGTGCACTAGGAGAGAGAGAGTATTGAACACATAGAGGGAGTGTGTTGAACACTTTGAGGGAGAAGTGTTGTAGCATGAATCTTGAAGCACATTTGGATGGTGCAAATAGTGTGTGCTGAGTACATGAGTGGTGCATTGTATATTCGATACTTTAATCTTAGCCTTTTTAGCTTTACGGCCCAATCGAATAGATGTTTGAAAATAGCAATTTCATGGCTGGTCCCATTTGTATCAATGATTACTACATCTTCAAGGTGCATCAGAGTGAGCTTCTCGGTCTTCCACTCTGTTGGTTGCTCACAAAAACAGTGTGATGGACATAAATGTTGTTCCTAAGAGCAGACTATTACAGTTAGGGCAATTGCTACGGTACTCCCAAATGACTGTGGACCGTCCATTTTTTTTGATCGGACGATCACGATCATCTATTACCTCCTAGGAGGTAATAGTATTTATTAATTCTTATTTTACAAAAAAGGGTAAATAAGGAAAGTATGGAATATAAAATTTCTCTTTTTAGATATTGTTGATGCATGCGTAATCTATACAAGGCAACTCATGCGTAATCTGTACAAGGCAACTCATGCGTAATCTGTACAAGGCAACTCATGCGTAATCTTTTTTTATTCTTGATATTCATTGCCTTGGGTGTGGTGTCATGCATGTGGTGTGTGTGTTAGGAGGGTGGTGTGTCATGAACCTTTTTTTTTAAAACGTGTGTCATGCACGTTAGCAGGTTTGGAGCGTGGTGTGTTATGCACGATTTTTTTTTGAAAGGTGTGTCATGCACGTTAGAGTGTGTTGTTAGATATAATAGTACATGGTCAAAAAGGAAACACTCAAAAAGGAAACAAAATATGTAACTGGTGTGTGGTTAGGTGTGTTGAAGAACACTTATTTTTCTTTTTAATCCATGGCTAAAATTTGTAACTAGTATTTCTCCCTCGTATCAACTCGAATGTAATGATTTTTTTCTAAAATTTTATAAAATCATGGTCCATCAAGTTGTTATGCTCTTACCGCTATTATCTTATTCACCTTTTCTTGTGAACATTTTGAAATTCAAATTTAAAAAATGACAACTTTAGACGTTATTTCGAACACTAAATGATTTCATCTAAAAAATCATAAACATAGAAGTTGTATAACTCATCAAGGTGTACAACTTTTATTTTGGTCATTTGTTCATTTCACAAAGTGATAGTAGCATGGTTCACAAAATCTAAATAACTCTCGTATAGTTTAAGAAACTAGTAGAGAGAGATATAAGATTCGTGAACAATGTTAGTAACATTGTGCGAGATGAACAAATGACAAAAATAAACATTGTAGATAGTGAGAAGATATGAAACTTTGTAGTTGACAAGTTTTTTTTTATTTGAAATCATCTTGTTATGCAAAATAAGTTTGAATTTTTAACATTCAAAATTTGATTTTTTTTTAAAGGCCTAGGATGGAGAAACAACTAAAATAAACATTGATCCCGAGAGGAAATTAAACTTTGTAGTGGACAAGTTTTTTACTTGAAACCATCTTGTCATGCAATACTACATTTGAATTTTTCAAATTTAAAATTCAATGTTTAGGGAATTACGAATGGACTTTTTTTATTACAATGGGCCTCACATGTCAAATTTCTTTTTTAGAAGAAGGCCTAAGCCCATCACGGAACACAATCTAGGTTGCCATCTCTGTATCGTCCGATGCGAATTGGCCTGTAGTCCAATGGTAGGGCGGTCCGTGGGACCCTACCTACCGGGGTTCAAATCACGGTGCTCGTACCTTTTCTTGGGATTTTCTCAGGATTTTCGGCGTTATGCATTAAGTGGTAGCGGCGTTCCGTCGGCGACGAGGCGCCTACGGTGACTTCGAAATCTCCAGATCTGCCGGCTGCCCGGTCCTTCCGGAGGTGCTCATAGGGGTAGGGTTTGCGTGCGTGTGTTCATAGGGGTGAGTGTGCGTGCGTGTTGTGGCGTCTACGTTGTATTGTGTCATTCTCAAAAAAAAAAAATCTTTGTATCGTCCGATCGACCACCACTCTCCCTCTGGATCGCGCGGTTCCTCACGGCCGAGTCACGGCTGCGGCGGCGGCGCTGGTCCTCGCGATTGGTCCCATGACCGTGGCTTGATTGGCAACATCGTGAGATTAGATTCCGAGATTTGAGGGAGAAATCAATTAGATTCTTGGGAAGAGGAGCTGTGCACTTGGTTTGGAAGGTAGAGGATGGCCACCGATGCGGCGCCGCTCAAGGAAGGTTGGATCCAGCGTCCCGCCCTCGCGATATCCGGGGATGCGGCGAGGAGAAATTAGAACGACATGCGGGCATGCGGGATTCCCTCCGGTGAATAGGGATACGGGGGTTTATTTTTATTTTCTTGAATATATTAATTCATTTACTAATTCAGTAAATCAACGGTCCGATCGATTTGAGATCTTACCTCCTAGTAGGTAAATAGAGTACCTGAGCATTGCCCTACAGTTAGATATATTAGCAAATACAATTAGGATGTAAATAACAAATGAAATAAATATACAAATTCCTACGTAGATATACAATCAACAAATTTGTATAATGAAAGTGCAGCGAGGCCCTAGTTGGTTTTGGTGGTGCATGGCAACAATTAAATGACTAATGAATGGATGTGCTTATGAATAGATCTCATTATAAGTGTTCATATCAAAATCACATCATATCTCAAATGAAGAAGCAAGAATATTTTATAATCAATAAGAGAGTATTGGATATGGTTTGGTCTCGATACTCTCTTGCTTTGCATGAAAATTGATTGATAACTGATTGGTATTGATCAAGTATCCAATAATCAATAAGAGGCTATTGCAAGTATGAGTACCACAAGTCGGTTGCGTCGGGAAGGCACGGGAGGCGATTGGGGCTGGAGGCCAAACACAGGGGCAGCTAGCACCATGGCAGCGGCCGCCCTCACCGCTGCTTGAGTAAAGCCCACGACCTTGGGCGCCAGCTCTCCTCGCTAGCCCTGTCAGTAGGCCTCTTAGTCACCGGCGGCGACAACAAGGACAGATCCGGCATCCCGATGCGCGCAGCCTTGTCGTCCATTCTCAAGCCAAGAGGCGCAAACGCTGGCGCGCCGGAGCCCACAACAGCCTTGAAAGAGAAGTGAGCGCCGCCGGCGCCGCGCGACAGCGAGCTCCTTCCCTTGTCTTGCTTCTGCGATCGCAAAGTTCCAAACTTTAGGCCACCGATGTGCTCACGAATCGAGCACCCGACACCCTACAGCGATCGAATCGTGACGTACCTCTGATTCTGCGTCCTCTCGGCAGGAGTCGCCCGTCCAGAGCTGCGCCGTGCTCATCGACAGCAGTGGCAGCGGCTCCTTCACGTGCGATCAGGAACACACGCGTGACGACCCCAACTACCGGTCTAAAGATAGGCCCACTTTTTTCATTTGCCAAGCCAAAATTGCCAAACACTTGCAGAGGGCCTTTTTTTGACTTTCCATTTCGATTTGGGAGTTGCCCAATGAGGGAAATTGCCAAACCAAAAATGCAAAACTGATGGAGTTGCTCTAAAAACTGGAGTGATCTTGTAGGAACACACTGACATGCTATATATATAGTGTTAGATGTGTTGTACCAATGTTAGATGTTTTTGAAGTAACAAGATAGTATAACCTACTGAAATTTCACATTTCTGCATGGAACGTTGTATCGAGAACTATTTTCCAGTGAGTTTTATTGCTTTTTATTAGCTGTAAATGGTGCTAAGAATTGTGATTGTATATTCTTGTGTGAAAGGGAAGTGCTGCAGGCTGATTGGCTGTCTGTCATACACATTATTCTCATTGTGTACTGTCCACCCACCTCACATTAGAAGATAAGAAATGGTTGGTGGAACAAAAGAAGGATCGTCCTAGAAACAAATAAGAAATGACCAACCACACTAGGTACCTTACATTGGATCCTCTTCATGACAAAAAAAAAAAAAAAAAGATGCTACATATTTTGTGCTCCTACAAGACGTCAAAGGCTCAACTCTTCTTCGAAAAAAGTAATGGGCTGTTAGAAGGGAAGGTGATGCTCCATTAAAAATGGTATTGTTCCTATGGTTCCATAGAATAAACTTGTTCGATATTGCTACATTATCACATTTCTGTGAGGTCTGAATAAGTACATATCAACCTTACCATTTGCTGCATGGAGATACCAAAACTAAAACGCGCTTGATACAGTCTTCCGCCCGCACACCCTGCCTGACTGTACGTCCCACCTAACCAGATACTTCCCTCCCTCTCTCTCTCTCTCTCTCTCTCTCTCTCTCTCTCTCATTTTATCTATCTATTTATTTCTTTGGTGACAACCTCACCGACGAGCACCTCTCCTTACCCGACGACCTCTACCCTACTCTCTCACTGCATTGGCTAGCCACGCGGCCATGGCAGATCCTGTTGCGGTGGAAGCGGTGGATCCAACAAATTCAACATCAGTAGCAGCGTATTCAGCTGATTCGGCATCGACGGTGGCAGATCCACACTAGGTAGTCCTCCTCCTCCCCTGTCATCTCTCCTTGCTTCCTCCTATATTTGCTTTCTAGGGTTTTAGCAAGCTCTCCCCTTGTCTCTCCTAGCTCTAGCTGATATAGAAGGAGGCGTCCAGGGGGATGAAGTTTGGCTAGGTAGTGAGGATGGGTGGCGGGCGGTTAACGAGGGCTAGCAGCGGTAGTGGTGCCTGGTTCGGGTTGTGTAGGGGAGCTCTAGCCACGATGGCAATGGCGAAGGTGGCGCTACAGGCGAGCTAGGATTTGGTTGAAGCTCCGTGGCCATGGCCGTGGTGGCGGAGCTCTGGTGAAAACTTAACTCGACGGTTGATAATTGATTGGTATTGATCAAGTATCCAATAATCAATAAGAGGCTACTGCTAGTATGAGTACCACAAGCCGGTGGCGTCGGGAAGGCACGGGAGGCGATTGGGGTTGGAGGACAAGCACGGGGGTAGCTGGCACCATGGCAGCGGCCGCTGCCACTGCTGCTTGAGTCAAGCGCCGACGACCTAGGGCACCGGCTCTCCTCGCTGGCCCGGTTTATAGGCCTCTTAGTCGCCAGCGGCGACAGCAAAGGACAGATCTGGCATCCCAACGCGTGCAGCCTGGTCCATTCTCAAGCTGAGCGGCATGAACGCCGGCACGCCGGAGCCCACAGCAGCCTTGAACGAGAAATGAGCACTGCCGGCGCCGCAGGACAGTGAGCTCCTTCCCTTGTCTTGCTTCTGCGATCACAAAGCTCCAAATTTTAGGCCCTAGACATGCTCAGAATTCATGAATCGAGCACCCGACACCCCGCAGCGATTGAATCGTGATGTACCTCTGATTTTGTGTCCTCTCGGCCGGAATCGCCCGTCCAGAGCTGCGCCGTGTTCAAAGACAGTTGTGGCAGTGGCTCCTTCATGTGCGATCAGGAACACACGCGTGATGACCCCAACTACCGATCTAAAGATAGTCCCCCTTTTTTCATTTGCCAAGCCAAAATTGCCAAACACTTAGAGAGGGCCTTTTTTTGACTTTCCATTTGGATTTAGGAGTTGGAAAACGAGGGAAATTGCCAAACCAAAAATGGAAAACTCATGAAGTTGCTCTAAGAACTAGAATCATCTTGTAGGCACACACGGACATGCTATATATATAGTGTCAGATGTGTCATACCAATGTTAGATCTTTTTGAAGTAACAAGATAGTATAACCTACTGAAATTTCACATTTCTGCATGGAACGTCGTACCTAGAACTGTTTTTAGGGAGTTCTATTGCTTTCTATTAGCTGTAAATGGTGCTAAGAATTGTGATTGTATTGTTGTGTGAAAGGGAAGTGTTGCAGGCTGATTGGCCGTCAGTCATACACATTATTCACATTGTGTACTGTCCACCCACCTTACATTAGAAGATAAGAAATGGTTGCAAGATGAAACAAAAGAAGGATCAGCCTAGAAACAAATAAGAAATGACCAACCACATTAGGTACCTTACACGGGATCCTCTTCATGACAAAAAAAAGATGCTACATATTTTGTGCTCCTATAAGACGCTGAAGGCTCAACTCTTCTTCGAAAAAAGTAATGGGCCATCGGAAGGGAAGGTGATGCCCCATAAAAGATGGTAATGCTCCTATGGTTTCATAGAATAAACTTGTTTGATATTGCTACATTATCACATTTCTGTGAGGTCTGAATAGGTACATATCAACCTTACCATTTGTTGCATGGAGATACCAAAACACAAACGCACTTGATACGGGTCTTCCGCCCACACACACCCTGCCTGACCGTATGTCCCACCTGACCAGATACTTCCCTTTCTCTCTCTCTCTCTCTCATTTTATCTATCTATTTATCCCTCTAGCGACAACCTCACCGACGAGCACCTCTCCTTACCCGGCAACCTCTACCTTACTCCCTCACTACACTGGCTCGCCACGCGGCCATGGCAGATCCTGTTGTGGTGGAGGCGGTGGATCCAACAAATTCAGCATCAGTGGCAGCGTATTCAGCCGATTCGGCATCGACGGTGGTAGATCCACACTAGGTATTCCTCCTCCTCCCCTGTCATCTCTCCTTGTTTCCTCCTATATTTTCTTTCTAGGGCTCTGCCAAGCTCTCCCCTTATAACTCCCAACTCTAGCTGATATAGAAGGAGGCGTCCAGAGGGATGAAGTTTGGCTAGGTAGTCGGGATGGGTGGCGGGCAGTT
Organism: Hyparrhenia diplandra; assembly: GCA_015847255.1. NCBI lineage: Eukaryota > Viridiplantae > Streptophyta > Magnoliopsida > Poales > Poaceae > Hyparrhenia > Hyparrhenia diplandra. The sequence goes on along the minus strand of JADLZK010009451.1, from coordinate 167,990 downwards.
AACAGGGGCTAGCAGTGGTAGCGGTTCCCGGGCCGGGTTGTGCAGGGGAGCTCTAGACACGGTAGCAATGTTGAAGGTGGCGCTATAGGCATGCTAGGATTTGGTCGAAGCTCCGTGGCAACGGCCATGGTGGCGGAGCTCTGGTGAAACCTTAACTCGACGCGGAGGGGCGAGGGCACTAGATTTGGGGAAGAAGAGTTGTTATTGTTGTTACTTGGTGGTGGCGCCCATTGCTGAATCCATTGTAGGTCATGGATAAGTGAAGATTAGCACATCAGCATCTTCCTAGGATGGTTGATGAGTGCGCCCAAGTATCAAAGGATTTACAAAATAAAGTTTTTGGAGTATCATATTACCTCATATTAATTGACCAATTTATCTTTTATAATCAATTGTTCTAGAATTTTTAAGAATAAAACTAGTTTTTGGTTAATAATTAATGTTGTTAAAGCCTTCATTTGGCTTAGGTGCTCAATTAACTATAGGAATTTAATTTCCGTGCCCCTACATTTGATATTTGTTTCTACATGAAAGTCAAAGCTAGCTTAGAAACCTTTTATGCAAAATTAAGTATGCTATTCTGAATCATTCCTTTTAAATGTTTCTTTCCTAATTTGATTACTCAAAAAATGTATATCCACCACTACATATACATTTTGCAAACATGGTAGAACATAAACATTTGCACAATTAATGTTGTTGTAGCAAAGGGACTATCTTCACAATATGTCATAATAAGAACGTTGGTTGGTTCATTATCATGACACCATTTTCACATCCGTAGAGAAATCGAAACTCATGATGGCATCCAAATCTCAGCACACAAACCATGGCACACAGGCTACTACAAGTATGAGTACCACAAGCCGGTGGTGTGGAATGGATGGCGAACCGGTGCGCATGGGGACGGGACGCTCCGAGAGCGGAGACGTCATTGGACGACAAACTCGGGGACGTGCAACTAACCGCGTAGGAAACCATGCGCGGACGGAGGCATGGAGTAGGCGCGAGCTAGGCCGGAGATAAGGCGGCAAAGGTACTGGAGATTGGTGTGGCCCTCATGTGCATGAGGCCAGGGACGACGGTGGTGCGGCCGCACAAGGATTGTCCCATCAATGCATCAAATGAGTTCAACACTTATTTCCAGAAGTCCTCACAAGATCATGTGCCATGCAGTACAGAGGCTGCCAATGTGAATCCACATGATATACATTGTCAAAAATCACCACAGTGTCATGCAACATCCAACCCCAGCACCGAGATTCCAAATGGTGATCCTCCAGAATCACAAATGCAAAATTTGCTTCAGGTTCATGCATTACCCATCACATGGCCTTTCAATGCGTACTCTTCAAAAGTTACCTATCCTTGACATTTAAACTGTACCCAGGAACAACAGACACAATTCCACATGGACGAGGAAATCACCATTGCATACCTCACCTATGTTTTCACATCATCAACCTATTGCTGATATGCCTGCTCAGAGCTAGAGGGATAATAAGGAAAAGAAGTTAATGTGGGATTCCTTCAAGACAACTTCAAGGAATTCACCAACATCATCATATGGTTATCAATTTGGAAATAGACTTCAAGAAGCTGATTTAGCTCCCATTCATGCATATGGAGCTTCTAGTAACTATGTAGCTCACCACCGCAGTAATTGTGGCAGTAGATGACACAAAGGAAGCAGTTAGCCTAGTTCAACCTAGTGTTCCAAGCACAACATTAACTATGGTAGGCTGCTCGATCAAAGGATTCCCGAATAGAATAGCCTTTACCCAAAAGAGCTTGTGCCCGCTACACATCTTCTAAGACTGATGGACTCATCAACAGCTCCAAGCATCAGAAACTATCAAAGAGCTGACAACCGACACATGGAATTTCATCAAACACAAATTCTTGGTTCATTTGCGCAGCATGATCTGTATAATGCATCACCGGGCACTTCATTTCAAAGCCACATAATTGAAGAGGTTCCTCTGACACTTCAAGACATATCTAGGCATCAGGTCCAGCCAAAATTTCATAGGCCTGTACGCCCTCATCCTCGAGTTGGCATGCTTGGTTCATTCACTACTACAGAGTAACACCCGGCTTGTGTTACTATAGATTGGTTTACTACCATTCTTAGTAACTTTCTTTTGTGTTCCAATAGGCTATGTTACTATAGCAAACACATTTTACTTGGTCTATAGGAAAAATTTTCTAGTGTTACAAGGATTTTTATTGTAACACTTTTTTTTTTTGTTGTAGTAACACCTAGTTTGTAACACTTTTTTTATATGCTAGTAACACTAGAACATTCGGAGAGGAGCATCATATGGTACAAAAGAACACTGGTTTGTAACATTTTTCTATATCTAGTGTAACATATTTTTATTTTTTGTTTTTAAAAATTCAAAATAAAATAGCAAAATATTTTTATGTAATGGAGGGAGGGCCCACCATGAACACTATCCCTCACCATTATTAATTTTCTAGAGTTTTTAGAAATATTGCAACTATAGGGATTCTCCATGACCTCTTGCTTGCATGTCGTGCTTCCCTACCATATACAATCACTTGTGTCTATTGCCCATTTTGGTTCCCCACATATCTTACGAATCCGAAAGTGAAAATTGACTATTTGGGGCCCAAGATAAATTCAAATCAAAAAGTTGTGAACTACAAAGTTTCATAACGTTTCGAGATATACAATTTTGGTTTAGAAAGTTTTTCCATCCCGTGTCATTCGAAAAATTCAAATTTTGAAGTTAGACATTCAAACAACCACATTTTGAGGCATCAAATAAAGTCAAATGATAAAGTTGTGAACAACAAAGATTCATAACTTTTTAGAGATCTATTTTTATTAAGGTCATTTTCCTATCCGAGATCATTTTAAAAAAAAGAATTTTAGTAGCCCCATTTTATTATTCGGCGTCTATTTGTAAGGGGCGACTAAATCACCAAGAATAAATGGGGCCAACTCTATTTTTCTACATAGTGAAGTTCCCTAGTGTTAGGGAGGAGCATACCAACCCCGGCGGGGACTTGGCGGTTGGCGGTGGCGGCAGCGGTGATCCCGGCGGTGATCGGTAGGGGTCCTTGTGGCTCACGAAGAAAGGGCTACATGTATTTGTTTCATTGAACACTAACATTATTTTGTGTTACTATAGGGCATTTATTTGTAACATATTTTATATGTTCCATTTATGTGTTAGGAACAATTGTAACATCTTACTTTTAACACTAATTTTCTTTATTTAACACATTTTTATGAATAAAGTGTTTTGTGTTACAACTAACACAAATGTTATTGTACACAACACATTGATGAATATGTTACAAGAAAGTGTCACAATATCCTTGTTGTGTAGTAGTGATTCTTTGCAGCATATTGCAAACCATCACAAATCTATGGGCCCCGCGATGCGGATATAGACCTGTTTTTTCTAAAGGGACGACGGCGTTTGATATGAACAAAAAGGAAACTATAAGGCCCTGAACTCTACGAGGATGGAATGTGATTTGGGTTACTCACATTGCCAATCTAGAGTACCAATTACCAAGGTATGGTACAGGTCAACCTCATACCAGTAGCAATGGAAAAGCAGTTCATCCGCTAGATAAGCTAGTGAGAAAGGATGGGGTGACTAACAAAAACCCCAAGATTTTCTCAGGTCGGTGACAAGAATGAGTATATGAGAAGCATTTGAGTCGAGGCAGGGAGGGGTTTCATAGTTAGAATACATTTAGAATACATTTACAACTTGGTGACACATTCCTAAGGAGGAACAAGAGGACTGCCCACAAGCTTCTTGGTTTAGGAAATGTGTGAATACACTAACACAAATGTGTACACAACGCACAGAGAACACACACAGGACATTGCACATATGCATCACACACACACGTGCACATGTACTGATGTAGAGGACTCACATCAATGGAAAGGGGTGGCGCAGTAAGGCCAGTGAAGGGGATGGTGGGGCGAGGCTGGCCAAAGGACGTGTTGGGCGAGGAAGACGGTGATGGGGACATCAAGGACGAGTACCATGTGCTTGTGTGCATGTGGATGGGCCGAGCCGACGACAGAAATCTTGTCGGATGACAGACTTGGAGACCGCAAAACCAAGGCCGTCGGTGCTGATGATGTGGGTTGCGCAAACCAAAGATGATGTGGGGCTCTACAGATGTCTAATTAACATGCTATATTGATCGAGGCATATAGTAAATAAACCCTAATAAAATAACCAGATGGCGCTTGCATTGCATGGTCGGGGAGACTGATGATGGTACACATAGCTAGCACGCAGAAGAGCTAGTTGTACCCGGTGGTGTGGGCGGCGTCCTGGGCTCTGAACCTCTGGATGAGGGCAGCAGACGACCTAGCGCTATACTTGTCAAGGTGCTTGTTGTGGTTTTGTCAAGCACGAAGCGCTTTGGCATCTCAGCCACACTGTAGGCGCCGTCCTCCTCCTCCAAGATGATTGCCGGCGGTATCACCTTGTCCAAGCTGGGACCTCTTCTTCGAATTCGTCACAGCAGCGACGACCACCGTCCCGTCATGAGCAGGCGCCTCCATCTCGACTAGAATAGGATCGGTCATCGAGCAGCACACGGTTGATCAAGCAATAGTCGCTTTATTTACCCCACCTACTTTTCTCTCGTCATTGTTAGACGATTGTATATATTGGCCATATATATAGGAAAAATCGCGCCGAGTCTGATCCGGGGTTAATATGCTTAAAGTGATTTTTTAGACCGAAGTCAGCAAGGGAAACCCTGACCTATTTTTTTTAATTTTTTAATAATGCAAACCTGTTTAAATTCGCTCCCACACGGTCGAACCCAGGTATCTTTGGGTGCTACTCAGGCGCTCTAACCACCGGTATGCTTAAAGTGATTGATGACCAAGTACAAAAATAGGGAAAAAAAAGTCGATGGAAGTGAATAGAAAATACAAACCTCTTCAAGATCTTATGAAAAATAGTGGGTGCTAGTCCTTCTCAAAAGCAAGAACGTCACAGGAAGATGGAGACACAAGCACCAAATCATCCCTAGATCTGCTCCTCTTCCCCTTCTACACTGGATCTGTAGCATGTACACGAAACTAAATCCAAATTTATTGGATTAGGGAGCAAGGGGTACCTATCGGTGGGGCTACAGCTGAAGTCCGAACAGCCGCCTTGGTGCAGGTCGTCGCCTCTCGGGGGAGTGCACCATCACGTCGGGGACACACGGCCACCCAATGTGCGCTCCACCGCCGGAGGTGCATGTTGTTGAGTCGCCAGGGATGCGCGCCGCCACCTGAGGTGCACACCGTCGGGTCGGTGCCGCACTGTCGCTCGGGGTGCACACCACTATGTTGGTGTCGGGACACTGCCCCGCTGCCCCGCCAGGGGCGCACGGCGCCAAGTCGAGCCTTGTGCACGAGAGAGAGAGAGAGAGAGAGAGAGAGGCGGCTGAGAGATGAGAGGGAGAAAGGAGGCATGCAGGTTAGGGTTTGGGGCTCGCGTTTATATACGGCAACCCACACAAGACGTCTGCTTTTGGGCCTATTGAAAGGCCAGTGCAGCCCATGCCCAGGTTAGCCGATGTGATTTGTCTGCGGCATCCGCCTAAATGATTTTTTCTATCGATATCACCGAATACATAGGAGATAAAAACCGACAGAGAAATTGATTTATTGCATCGGTTTAAGTGTTTTCCTGACGAAAAAAAATCTTAATTTACCAATTTTGAGTTTCTAGTAGTGGAAGTCAAGATCCCTTATGAGATTTTTTTTTTGAAAAAAAAGCACAAGAATACCTTGAAAATTTCACAATAATTTCCTTGTACATGAAAGCAATAAATTCAGTGTGGGTATTACATAGGATTACATTGTAGTTCATCAAGTGCACCTAGTTTATGTAACACTTACTAGAAAACAAGTAAGTGTCTATGCATGGGCGATGTGTTTTTTTAGTAAATACATCACTTACTATTGTTGAGAATAATATTTCACAAAATATTTTGGACAGTGCGACCAATATTAGGCAATGTTTGACATAGAAATTCTTATATTTGAGGTTTAAGTTTGAGAATGAAGTCATTATAATGTGGAACAGTGAGAGTATGAAGAAAGAATATGTTAGCAGTTATATTGCATCCTAAGAAAGATATGTCAATTCCTTTATAGGGAAAGCCATTGCTCGAGCTAACTTGGCCTTTCTACTTATGTTCAAAAGGTTAAAGTCGAGGCCCAAAATCATTTGACAAAATGTGGGTCATTACATTCCACTTAACATATAGTTCATCATAAGGAAAAGCACAATAGCGCGTTAAAGTAATATCACCATCTCCGCACCACATATATATGCTCTAACATCGCTCCCAAACAAGCTTCCCTCTAGTACATCCACTACAACCGTCGCCTCCATAACTCTACTCTCCACTACCACATCGTCCTTAGAACTCTCTAAGGTTCATTGTGTCAACCGCACCCCCTGCGTCCCCCCCATCAACGCTGGGCGACAATGGCTTAGGATAATGAATGATAAGGTTAGGTGTCTATGATTCCCCTATTTGTCTCTATTCTCTATCTTTTCCCAATTCTTCTAACCCCATATATCAAGTTGGAAATGGAATATATCTTGCTTTTGCAATAAGGTCAATGGATCGATTCATATCTAGTTCTATAAATTCTCTTTCCTAATCAAAATCGTTTGAATCAATAAGGGCATCTAGGGTGGAGGGCTAAGGCTCCACATAGGGATGGCAACGAGACCCGATCCTCTATGACCGATAGAGAATTCATCCATTATGAGATCTAATGGACCAAATTGCCTCGCCGCGAGGGAGCTTAACGGGCCAAAAGTGAACCTTGTTGAGTGACACAGAGGTAGGAATGTTCTACATCCCCTGTCCCTAAAATTTGTCAGGGCCCTGAGAAGATAGGCCAAATCAAGCCCAACAAGAGTATTTTCAGCCCAAACCAATAGTAATGATATATATACTGTGAAACCCTAGCATCATTGCTACTCTCCTAGACTCCAACTGGTAGCTGCCATTCTCGCCTTCCCTACCGCCCTTGTGTCCACAAAGTTGCGTCCTCTACATCTATTGCGACGTGCCACCGGTCGAGCACTCGTTTGAGTTCCCGAGACCAATGTTGCGACGTCCCATAGCCTACCCTCGCGTATGCATGGCGGATGCGGCGGTGGCAGTGATGGATCTAGCAAACCCTACGACGGTAGATCCATGTCAGGTAGGCCCCCAACTCTTCTCCCATCTTTCCTCTTCCAATACTCTTGGATTTGCTTTCTAGGGTTTTGCCAGCTTTCCCATTATATTCCTCAACTCCGGTAGATATAGAAGGGGATGACCGATGGTAGGTAGGCCGGCCAGGCAGTGGGGTTGTCTAACGGGCAGTTTTTGGGAGTTTACGGGTCAACCCAGATCTGGACGGGGAGCTCTGGGCTTGGTGGCTACAGGGTAGGGGAGGGAAGGAGGTGGGGCCACAGGCAACCTAGGTATTCGTTGGAGCTCCGTGGCCATGGTAGCAGCCACAGAGCGCCAACGGTGGGACAGTGGCGGTGGGGAGCGACTGGGCGAGGTGTGTGTGCGTGTGCGCACGCTGTTAAGGGATTATAATCGACCAATGTATCTTTCACAGTCAACCGCCAGAATTAGGGTCAAACTAGTTTTTGGTAAATTATGGGTTAGATTACATCATATCTGAGGCCTATATGGGCAAATAGTTAATCATATTCAAGGATTATATCACAAATGCAATGTTGTATTTAACTTGGTAAAGTTAGACAGATGGTCGACAATGTGAAATGTCGCTCTGCCAGGCCATACTGAGAAAGTTCGGCTTTAGGTATGGCGACGCAATGGGCCACCGAGCTGCCGGCCGAACCGGCACCTGCTGATGGAGAATAGGAGGCTCAGGGGCGAGTACAAGCGCACCACCGCCCGGCTCAAACAGACCTTGCTCTCAGTGCTCCAGCTGAGCACGGAGCACTCACCAGTCGTGGCCGACATTGGTGAGGATGGCGCCGTGGGGGCTTTAATGAAGATGACACTACCGGTATCAGGCTCTTTGCCGAGTGTCAAAAACACTCAGCAAAGGCCCAAATACACTCGACAAAGCCTTTGCCGAGTGTAACACTCGGCAGAGAGCACTCGACACAGTTTACTCAGCAAAAAGGCCCTTTATCGAGTGTTTTTTATCGGGCACTCGGCAAAGGCTTTGCCGAGTGTTGGCAAACACTTGGCAAAGAAAAACACTCGGCAAAGAAAAACACTCAGCAAATAGAAAATACAAAAAAACCCCAAAAATAATAGCAAAAAATATATTTTCCAGGGGAGGACCCGAACAACCAACCACATTCGGCCACTATCTAACAACACTTTCGGCAAACGAAAAACACTTTCGGCAAATAGAAAATACAAAAAAACTCCAAAATAATAGCAAAAATATACTTTTCGGGGGGAGGACCGAACAACCAACCACATCAGGCCACCATCTAACTCAATTTTTTTCCAACATTTTTCATAGATGTGCGGATGACGGGATTGAAACACGGGACTTCTCTTTCACGTGTCTTTTGCCTTACCACTGCTCTGCATTGTCTTTTTTGTTGAGACTTTGTATTAGTTCCTCATATATTATACTAAACCGAGTCTAAGTTACTTGTTCGAGGCCCTAAACGAATTCAAATTAAAAAGTTGTGAACTACAAAGTTCCATAACTTTTTGAGATCTACAACTTTCATTTAGTAAGTTTTTCCATCCGACGTTGTTTGAAAAATTCAAATTTCAAATTTGAGAGATTCAAACGTAATTTTGCATCACAAGATGATTTCAAATAAAAAAGTTGTCAACCACAAAGATTCATAACTTTTTAAGATCTACACTTTTCATTTAAGAAGTTTTTATTTGACTACGTTTAAGGCCCCAAAAACTGATTTCAAAAATTTCTTTGCCCCTCGTTGTTGAGGGGCCAAAAAAAAAAGGCACTAGGCAATGACCTTCTTTGTCGAGTGCTTTATTTGCCGAGTGCCTTATTTTTTTTTGGCACTCAAAGCAAAATATATTTGGCGAGTGTTTTTCTTTGTCGTGTGTTTTTTATTTGGCACTCGGCAAAGATGTTCTTTGTTGAGTGCCCGATAAAATACACTCGGCGAAGAGTCCAACACTCGGCAAAGACCCGTTTTCGATAATCGATGTGCTCGGTGGCTGCACCGATGAAAACAGGATATGAAGTCCAGGGACAATGCATTGCCACCGGTGGTGAAAGAGGGAACAAAGTATCAAGAGGATGTGCTTGTGGAAGAGGAGACCAAAGGTGAGGAGCGTGCGGCAGTGAACTAAGAGCGGCTCCAATAATTCCTCATTTAGATTTGGCATTCTCAAATTTTTGCCAAAACTCTAAACTCGCCTCCAATAGCTTGGGCATTTGGAGTTGGCGATTCGAGCAACGTTGGCAAAAATAGGTCATCCTCGCGCAGATATGCGCACGCTATGATGCTTGGCAAATGCGGTGTCTCCCCGCGGTAGTTTCCCTCCCCCGGACTCTTCCACCCACGACGGACCTTGGAATGCATGCGCGATTCTGTCCCAAATGATGGATCGATCCGGCCGATCTGATCCAATCCTATGGGCTGCGATCGAATCGGGAAATCATCGAAGTGGAAAAAGCATAGTGTCGTCTGCTCTGCCACCCCGCCATTGCGTCAGGAAGGCACGGGAGGCAATTGGGGCTGGAGGCCAAGCATAGGGGTAGCTGGCCCCATGGTAGCGGCCACCCTCACTGCTGCTTGAGTAAACCCACGACCTATGGCGCCGATTCTCCTCGCTGGCCCTATGGATTGCATTGCTAATTTGTATGTATATTCAGGTTCTTATGATGCTATTGATGAAGATATGATAGGCGAGACAGATCCAAATCATCATTAGCTACGTAATTCTGTAAGCATTTTCATGTTTCTATCAACTATGTTGTGGATTTAAGTATGGAAGTAAGATGTAATCTAAAGTTATGCATTTATAAGCAAGTTTTATTATCTATCTCAGTATTAATCCCGGTGCGAACGGTATTTGACCCAATGCGAAGGTTACATGAGTTCTGCTAGCGGCCCTAGGCATCAAAAGTTGAGAGCTCCGCCACTGGTGGGGGGCGTATGTGCCCGCCACTAAAAATTGTTTTTGCCCGTCACCCAAAAAGAATTTGTTACTAGTGGGGAGGAAGGGGAAGAGATCAAGAGAACTCACAACGATCCCTGTCGACCTGCTTCCGCACGCGATCGAAGCGCAGAATCCCCTACCGGCTCCGGCAGTTGCACGTGCTGCGGCGATCGCCCAAAGCCCTGACGCGATGACGCCCTCGCCTTGCGCAATGTCCTTGGACCCTGAAGGAGTGATGAACCAACGGTTCGATAACTGACCTGGCGGAGTCGCGGCCCGCCGCACGCGCGGTAAACACACAGGGCCGTGGCGCATACTACAATCTTGTTCGGTTCAGCTTCTTTTTTTTTTTTTTTTTTTTTACATAGAGCGTATATATGATGTATGTATGACGGGCTGGCCACAGGGTGGTTGGTGGACCACCCTAACCACCCTATGGGTCCGCCCTGGTCACATTAGATATGTTGGCACCCATTTAAAGTATTAAACGTGGACTAATAAAATAAAAAATAAATTATAGAATTCGTCTGTAAGCTATGAGGCAGATTTATTCAGCTAATTAGTACGTAGTGCATGTCTTAGTTACTGTTCTCTACTTACTGTAGCACTTTGGTGTAAAAATCATGGACTAATTAGGTTTAAAAGATTCGTCTCGTAAAATACATGTAAACTAACTAGTCCATTATTTTTACATGTATTTTGCATCTATCACATCCCATGACTCCGGCACATGCATGGAGCTCTATATTAATATATTTGCTAGAGTTTATTTTTGAATATGAACTAGACATGCATGGCATGTAAAAATACAAAATCAACTAAAAGGCAAATAATTCCCTTTCACAAAAAAAAAAAGGTGATGGGCCTAGCAGTTGGTTCAGACATTTGGCCCAGCAAAGGATAGCCCTAGATCCACTTGGCTTCACTGCCTCCGCACCAGCGCCTCCCCACTCCCCAGCCCCAAACCCTTCTCCACTCTGCTCCAGGGCGGCGGCGCGGCGAGGCGAGGCGACCATGGAGGAGCAGCAGTTTCTCTCGAGCTTGGGTGTCAGCGTGAGCAACATGGACGACAACTTGCGGAGCTTTTTCCAGCGCAACGGCGTGCACATCAACGTTCCCGACCCGGCGATGCTGGGCGCGGCCATGTTTCTCAAAAACGCGTACGACGCCATCCCCAACCCACCCGTGTCTCCCGCCGCGCCGCTCGCCTCCGCCGCCGCGCGGGCCCCAGCCGACGGCGTCGACCGCATCAGCCTCCTCCCCGACGCGCTGCTCCGGAACATCGTGTCGCGCCTCCCCGCCAAGGACGCCGCGCGCACCGCCGCGCTCGCCACGCGCTGGCGCGGCCTCTGGCGCTCCGCGCCGCTCGCCGTCGTCGACGCTCACATCCTCCCGCGCTGGATCTCGGCCGACCACATCATGCCCGCGGGCGAGGACCCCCTGTCGAGGGCTACCGTCGCCGTCGCGGCGTCCCTGGTCCTGGACGCGCACCCGGGCCCCTTCCGCTGCGTCCACCTCTCCCGCTGCCACATGGCGTCGCACCAAGCCGAGGTCGAGCGCTGGCTGGAGCTCCTCGCCGACAAAGGCGTCCAAGAGCTCGTCCTTCTCAACCGCCCGTGGCCGTTCGACCAACCTCTCCCGCGCGCGCTGTACCGCTGCACCTCCGTCACCCGCCTGCACCTCGGCTTCTGCAAGGTCCCCAGCACCGCCGGGCTCCCCCGCGCCACGCGCTTCCCCACCTCAGGGAGATTGTCCTCGACAACTTCGTCATCCAGGAACGAGACCTCCACTTCCTGATCGATCGGAGCCCCGTCCTCGAGGTCCTCACCGTCACCACAAACCAGACCGGTGCTGGAGTCCGGCTCATCAGCCGCAGTCTGCGGTGCGTGCAGATGACCATGGCTGCCATAGTGGACATCGCTGTGGTGGACGCTCCTCGCCTCGAGAGGCTGCTCATGTGGATGATATCACCTGCCACACCGGGCGTGAGATGCTCAAGGATCAAGATTGGCCATGCACCCAACCTGTGCATGCTGGGACATTGCAAGCCGGGATTCCAACTGGAGATTGGCAACAACATCCTCAAGGTCCTAGTTTCAGCTCTAGCTAGTATATATGTGTGCCAGTAGAGGAGTGTGCCAGTATTTGTTCTGATTTGCACATTTTGCATTGCAGGAGGGTACTAAAGTGAGCCCAAACACCATGGTCCCAAGTGTCAAGATCTTGGCTTTGGAGGTGGGATTTGAAGTCCACAATGAAGTCAAAATGATGCCTTGCTTTCTCAAGTGTTTTCCCAACGTGGAGACGCTCCATGTCTTTGTAAGACTTGCCAGCCCCATCTCGTTTATTTGGCATCTAGCTCCAACTCGAGCTTGCTATCTTGTTATGATAGGTTCTAGTTGTGTGACTATTGACTCAGAACATCTGAACTCTGCATTCTTTGATTTGATCTGATTGCAGTCAGTGAATAAGGACGACCCCAGTGGCAAGGTTGATCCCAAGTTCTGGAAAGGGAAGGAGACTGGCTGTATTGATTGCGTTCAGAGGCATGTGAAGAAATTTGTCTTCGAAGAATTTTGGGGTAAGAGAAGTGAGCTAGCGTTTCTCAAGTTCATAGCTGAGAGAGCGCAGGTCCTGGAGAAGATGGTGGTCGTGGTGTCCTCTAAATGTTTCTCTTCAGCAGATGCTGTCAATGCCAAGCTGAAGCCTCTGACCTCTGCAATATGGGCTAGTAAAGACTGTAAACTGATTGTCTTGAAGAGTCCGTTCTCTGATGGGGCATCTCCTGCTTGGTCTTCCAAAATAGTGTCTGATTTTTCATGTAGTAACCCCTTTGATCTTCTGACTGCTGATGCTGAACTCTACAGTGGTGCTTATGTGCTTCAACATTCCAGCACTCTGAGTCTGCAGCCAACAACATGCAGGCTAAGCCAATGAAGATGTCGAAGGTTTCTGCTAATACGATCAGTGGTGTTGAAATTAATTGGCAGCACAACTTCTCTTGCAAAACCCAACTGTTCCCTAGATTTCTTTCTGTTTGTGTGACATCAGCTGATATCTGCAGCTTATTCTGATTTGTCTAGCAACATGTGCCCTTTTGCTTCAGATACTACTTTCAGTTCTGCAAAATTTATGTTGGGATGTTTGAGGGAGTAATGGATATTTGGATAAATCTAAGCTACAATTGTTTCATATCTTACTAGATTCCTGTGGAGTGTTTATTAAGAATTTGGCATCCTGAATCCTGATTTATTCTGCCACAGTTTGTTATTGTGCATTTATTGAAGCTATGTTGATACATTCTCCATGCATTTATCTTGTGATGTTGCCATGTCGGTGTTCCTTAATTTGGTGTTCCATGCAAAACTTTATGTTACCTTGTGATATGACATTGTGGTGTGTTTTTCTGTTGTTTCTCTTAGTATGATATTCATGTTTCCTATGAGTCATGTTTCCTTAATTTGGCCGTGTCGAAGGCTATGACATTTGCTTATGTCTACCATAGTTACAGATGTCTACAATGAACTGGCACATGTTTACGATGAAACTGTTGCAGATGTAGTTTGCTGGCTGCGTGCATCCACAATGTTGAGGTTTAATACAGTATTCCAATTTCTGGGAAGAAATGGTTGATGGCAGTTAATGGATGTGAAATCATAGGTTGCTTTGTTTTATATTTGTTAATTTTTAATTCATTGATTGTGTAGTCTTCAGTCTATCTAGTAGTCAAGCTCAAATTTAGAAAATGCCCTTTGACGTTGTTTCTTGGCATAGCAATTTCCTACTGGAATCCAGCTTGATCTTTCAGATTTCTTTGCAAGCCAGTTCTTGTATCCCTTGATTTCAGTGTGTTGACTGCATATTGATTGGTTTTCATGATCTTGTTGTGGTCTTGTGATACTGAAGCTAAATTTTTTATTCTTCCACTTTTTAACTTTCAAAGTGCATGGGATTTGTGGACCTACTTAAATATCTGCTGAACCTTTTTATTTCTTTTGCAGTGCTGCTTTGCATCAAATTATTTAACCTCGACTCAAACATTTTGCTTTGCCGTAGTGCAAATTGCTGTGTTGTAAATAAATAAACTTGGCGTATAGTCTCTAGTCTGTGAGTTTGTCCTCTGCTGTTCCTCTCTCTCTCTCTCTCTCTTTTTTTTTTTTTTTTTTTTTTTTTTTTTGAATCTCTTCTGTTTCTCTTAGTATTATTCTGTATGGTTACTTACAGATGTGTACATTGAACTAAAACATGTTCACCATGAAACTGCTGCATATGTACTGGCTGTGTTCATCCGTGTAATGTAGAGGTTGAATACTGTGTTCCAATTTCTGAACAACAAGGTTTGCTGGTAGTGAATGAATGTGGAATCATAGGTTGCTTTGTTTTATATTTTTTAATTCATTAATTGTGTAGTCTTAAGTGATCGAGTCAGTCAAGTTCACATTTAGAAAATGCACATTGCCATTGTTTCATGACATATTAATTTCCTTGTGGAATCCTGCTTGATCTTTCACATCCCCTGCAAGCCAACTGCATAAGGTTTATCTATGTACCATTTTCCTGGTTCATTCTATAGTGAATCCCATTATATTTCAGAGCTGTCAAGTGCCAATGAATATTAGATCCTTTTTTTCATGATCATGCTCTGGTCTTGTGACACCGATGCTAAATCTTTTATTCTTTTACTTTCAAGTGGATGAGATACATGGACCTGCTTGACTAGTTGCCAAGCCTCCTTTTTTTTTTTTTTTGCATTAAATATTTGACCTGAAGTCAAACATTTGGTTGGCCGTAGTGTGTGCTAATGAAACTCAGGGCCTAGTATATATCTGAGTTCTTCTGTTCAAGACTGTAAGTCTAAAGACTTTAATAAGACGTAGAAGCTTCGAAATTGAGTTCATGTGATGTTCTGAATGTTGTTACTTGTTGGTGACGATCAAAACTTTCAGTAGATGAACTGGTGAACTTTTTAGATGTTTGACGTAGAGAACTCTGAGATACAATTTGGAAGTCACTGAGATCTTTAATTTTGAATAGATGAATACCAATTCAAGAACCGTGTAACGCTCTAGTCATTTTTCTTTTCCTTTTTCTCTAACACAAATTTTCTACTGCCGTATATCCCTTGCCTGGCTGCTGAAATGCTGCTGGGCTCGTCCGTTTGTTTTCTCTAGCTGCCCGATTGCCCGAATCATGTCTAACCACTTACAATGTTCCTTCCAAGCCAATGATTCAATTGAGTTCCAACAGTTTCAAAATCTGTCAACTTCAAATCAAGGGCTAATTATGGGGGTAAAAAACCTTTTGCCTGAGATCACGGGCTTGCAAAATAACTTGAAACGCACAAAGTGAAATTTTGTGGTCAATTGATCTCCTTTCATTTTGATTTTGAATATGGAACAATTCCGAGACTAAGTAGCGTTGAGATGTTGGGTGATGGCGGTGGCAGCTGTGTCGGGATTCTCCGGAAAGCTTAGAACTTTTGAATATAAAACATTTGGTTGATGCACCTTAACTGGCATGGGAGTTTATCCCAATGAATAGCTGCTGAAGGCCAACCTAGTCGCTCCTTGCCTCTTCGAGAGAATGTGTGCTACACTGCGTGTGAACACATTGGGTTAGTGGTTGTCGCGGTGGTGGATCTTTGACAATGAAGGAAGTGAACCAGGGCATGGGAACGTGGAGGATGATGGGGGCGAAGCCGATTCGTCAAAGCTGGTGAGAATAGATCAAGAGACACCATGACATGGACCCTGGGGTGGACATTCTGGAGAAGGTTGGCTGGGGACGACGCACCTATGACATGGATCCTGCACTGAGAACAAGTGTGAGGAGCGCGCGGTAGTGAACTAAGAACTGGAGTGATCTTGTAGGCACACACTGAGATGCTATATATAGGGTCAATGTTAGATGTTTCTGAAATAACAGGCCAGCATAACCTGCTGAAATTTCACATTTCTCTCCGTGGATCGTCCTACCAAGAGCTGTTTTCAGGGAGTTTTGCTTTATTTGTATTAGCTGTAAATGGTGCTAAGAATTGTGCTTGTATTGTTGTGTGAAAGGGATGTGCTGCAGGCTGGTTGGCCGTCAGTCATAGACAACATTCTCAGTGTGTACTGTCCACCCACCTCACACTAGAAGATAAAAAATGGTTGTAGGATGAAATAAAAGAAGGATCGGCCTAGTAACAAATAAGAAATGACCAAACACAAATTCTCATTGTGTACTGTCCACCCACCTCACATTAGAAGATAAGAAATGGTTGTAGGATGAAATAAAAGAAGGATCGGCCAAGTAACAAATAAGAAATTTCATCAAACACAAATTCTCGGTTCATTTACACAGCCACTAATTCAGGGGTTATGTTGCTATGATGCAAAAAGAAGGATCCGAACTTTGCTCTCCTCATATTTTCCACAACCAGCCACAATATAATGAGCACCATGATTCATCGTCCCCAGTTTTGGTGTCAAAGTATCATCAATGGGATTGCTCAAAATGTCTTGATAGAGTGAAAGTTTCAGGCCGTAGACCTACACCTGAAAATGTTTCTCTGGAGCAGGATGGAATGAATAATGGCTGCTCTATTTCAATTGTTTGGATTCGTAGACCATTTTCTTGCACAAAACAATCATCTGATCGAGTGACCCTTACAAAGACCACCCAAGAGTGCAATTCAAAATGCAGTTCTCCCGGCAACAAAGCAATTACTGCAATGAATGTTCCAATAGCCGAAGAAAATGTCCTAGAGCCACTCGTCGTGCATGTTGAATTCTAAATTAATACTTTTTGTTGTATACAATAAGCTAACATGACAATATTTCCTCAGATTTACATGCCTTTCCCAATAATATTGATGTGTCAGCGAATATCTTGAATGCTGCCTCGAAGGATATCATCGATTTACCTGATGATGTTCAAAAGATATCAAGTATTGAAGAAAATGGCACACAGAATGCACCTAGTCCAAAATCTTGTGTGGCTCCAAATGAAGATGAGAGCAACATACCTCAAGATGTTCCCAATGATGACCCCAGTGAGTCTAATGTTTGTAAACCAATATCTGGGAATAAAGGCAAACAAATATCTAGCGACAACAACAACCAAGAGTGCAACAAGGGTCCAGATGCCTAGCTCAGCCAAGTGTTCCAAGCACATCATTGACTATGGTATGTTGCACGATCAAAGGATTCCTGAATACTCATGCCTTTACCCAAAAGAACATATGCCCGCTGCACATCTTCTAAGACTGATGGACTCATCAACAGCTCGAGGCTTCGGCAAGTATCAAAGAGCTGACAACCAACCGATGGAACAACTTGGTGACAAATTCCTAAGGAGGAGCAAGAGGACTGCCCACAAGCATCTTGGTTTAGGAAAAGTGTGAATACACTAGCACAAATGTGTACACAACGCACAGAGAACACACAAAGAACATTGCACATACGCATCCCACACACGTGCACACGTACTGATGCAGAGGACTCACATGGCGGCACAGTACGTCCAGTGAAGAGGACATGTTGGGCGAGGAACACGATGACAGGAATGTCAAGGACGAGTACCATGTGCTTGTGCACATGTGGATGGGCCGAGCCGACGACAAAGATCTTGTCTGATGACAAACTTGGAGAAAGTCAGCAAGCCACGCAAGGCACTGCGTGCTAAGTCGTGTAGTTGGCGCAAGCCAAGGCTGAGACGAAGTGGGGGTGCTACATATGTCTGATTAAACATGCTATATCAACCGAAACAAATATTAAATAAACCCTAATAATTAATAACCAGATGGCGCTTGCATTGTATGGCCGGGGAGATTGACGATGGTACATGCACATAGCTAGCACACAACAGAGTTAGCTGTTCTTGGTGGCGCGAGCGGTGTCCTGGTCTCGAAAGCTCTGGATGAGGGCAGCGGATGACCTACGGACGCTCTCGTTCAGCACGGTAACCAACACATCCATGGCATGGTAGGTGGCCATCCTGGCGCTATACTTGTCGTGGTGCTTGTTATGGTTTTGTCGAGTATGAAGCGCCGGCATCTCAGCCACGCCCGTGGCGTCATCATCCTTCTCCATGACGATTACCCACAGCACTACCTTGTCCAGGCCGGGACCTCTTCTTATGATTCTTCGCAGCGGCGACGACCACCGTCCCGTCATGAGCAGGTACCTCCATCTCCATTAGAATAGGATCGGTAGTCGAGCAGCGCGCGGTTGATCAAGCTATAGTATTTGGGATTGGAATTGCTTTATTTACCTCACCTACTTCTCTCTCTTATCATTGTTAGATGATTGTGTATACCATCCATATATATAGGACAAATGAGTCCGATCCGGGGTTAATATGCTTAAAGTGATTGATGATCAAGTACAAAATAGGAAAAAAGTCAACGCAATTGAAGAGAAAATATAAACCTCTTCAAGATCTTACTAAAAATGTCTTTCCCCTTCTCAAAAGCAAGAACATAAAGGCAGATGGATGCACAAGCGGCAAATCATCCCAAGATCTTCTCCTCTTCCCCTTCTCCACTGCAGGATGTACATCAAAACGAAAGACAAATCGATTGGATTAGGGAGCAAGGGTACCTATCGGGTGGGGCTATAGCTGCGGTCCGAGCAGTCGCCTTGGTGCGGTCGTCGCCTCGGGGGGGTGCACCGTCGCGTCGGCAGCCACCCATTGTCCGCGCCGCCGCCCGAGGTGCACACCGTCGGATCAGTGCCGCACTGTCGCTCGGGGTGCGTGCCGCTGCGTTGGTGCAGGGCCACCGCCCCGCCCGGGGTGCACGGCGCCGCGTCAAGCGTTACACACAAGAGAGAGAGAGAGAGAGAGAGAGAGAGAGAGAAATGCAGCAGCTGAGAGATGAGAGGGAAAAAGGGAGGCGTGCAAGTTAGGGTTTGGGGGCTCCGGTTATATACGTCTGCCCGCACAAGACGCTGCGTGTGGGCCTATTGAAAGGCCGGCGCATCCCAAACCCAAGTTAGCTATTGTGATTTGTCCACGCCGTCTGCCCAAATGAATTTTTCTGTCGGTATCACCAAATACATAGGAAATTAGATAGAGAAGTTGATTTATTCATTCGGTTTAAGTGTTTTCCTAATAGAAAATTCTTAATTTACCTATTTTGAGTTTCCAGTAGTTGAAGCTAAAAATCCCTTATGATATTTTTTTAAAAAGCACATGAATACCTTGAAAATTTTCACAACAGTCTCCTTGTCAATAAAACCAATAATTTCATTGTGGGTATTACTTAGGATTACATTATAGTTCATCAGGTGCACCTAGTTTATGTAACACTTACTAGAAAAGAAGTAAATGGCTATGCATGAGTGACATATTTTTTTAGTAAATACATCGGTTACTATTGTTGGGAATAACATTTCACAAAATGTTTTGGACGGTACGACCAATATAGGCAATATTATGATGATTAATGATAAGGTAAGGTGTCTATGATTCCCCATTTGTCTCTTTTTTCTATCTTTTCCCAATCCTTCTGACCCTATATATCAAGTTGGAAACGGAATAGATCTTGGTTTTGCAATAAGGTCAATAGATTGATTCATATCTAGTTATATAAATTTTCTTTCCTAATCAGAATTGTGTGAGTCAATAAGCGCATATAGGGTGGAGGGCTAAGACTCCACATAGGGCTGGCAGTGAGACCCCGATTCTCGATCACCGATAGAGAATTCATCCATTATGGGATCAAATGGGCCAAATTGCCTCCCGGGGGAGATTAACGGGCCAAAAGTCAGTCCTATTGAGTGACGCAGGGAGTAGGAACGTGCTACATCCCCCGTCCCCTAAAATCTATTAGGGTCGTGAGAAGAAAGGCCAAATGAAGCCCAGCAAGAGAATTTTCAGCCCAAACCAATAATATTGATATATATATACACTATGAAACCCTAGCATCATTGCTACTCTCCTAGACTCCAACTGGTAGCCGCCATTCTCTCTTCCCTATCGGCTTGCGTTCGTGGAGTTGCGGTGCTTTACCTCTATTGCGACGCGCCACCGGTCGAGCCCTCGCCTGTGTTCGAGCCCGAGACCGATGTTGCGACGTCCCATAGCCTCCCCCTCGCGCGGGCATGGCGGATGCAGCGGTGGCAGCGATGGATCTAGCAAACCCTACGACGGCGGCAGCGATGACGGTGGATCTAGGAAATTTGGCAGCAACGACGATGGATCCACGTCAGGTAGGGCCCCAACTCTTCACTCATCTCTTCTCTTCCGATCCGCTTGGATTTGCTTTCTAGGATTTTGCGAGAGCTCTCCCCTTATGTGCCTCAACTCTAGAGGATATAGAAGGGGACGACCGAGGGGAGAGGAAGGCCGCCGGCCCAACAGTGGGGTTGTCTGGCAGGTAGTTTTGGGGAGTTGGCGGTGGCAGCGATGGACGACCTAGGTCAGGACAGGTAGCTTCGTGCACGGTGGCCACAAGGGAGGGGAGGGGAAGGAGGAGGTGCAATAGGCGACCTAGGAATTCGTTAGAGCTCCGTGGCCATCGTAGCGATTGGGGAGCACTGACGAGCTCGCTGTGGTGGGGCGCAGCGCGTGCGCGCGCATTGCAACTAAAACTACTATGTGAGGAGGTGTGCACGGGGAAATTCTAAATCAGGCATGCGCGTAGCGGCACCCATTGCTGAATCCATGTAAGTCATCGATGAGTGAACATTAGCATATCAGTATCTTCCTAGGATGGTTGATGAGTACACCCAAGAGTCAAAGGATTTTCAAAATTAAGTTTTTTTTTTTGGGATATGATGTCTTCCTCGTAGATTTGTGGCACTAGTCAAGGGATATTAATCGACCAATGTATCTTTTATGGTCGTTCCAGACTTCATTAGGGTCAAACTAGTTTTTGGTAAGTTATGTGTTGGATTACATCATATCTGAGGCCTATGTGGGCAAATAGTTAATCTTGGTAAGGCTTTATTAGCTTGGGCGGCGCTGTTGCTCCGCTAGGCCATACTGAAAAAGTCCTGCTTCAGGTGTGGCGGGGCGATGGTGCCGTCGAGCTACCATCCGGGAACGAGCGCCGGTTGATGGAGAACAGGAAGCTCAGGGGCGAGTACATGCACGCCATCGCCCAACGCGAGAGAGCTATGGCAAGGTTTTGGGTAGTGCCACCGGTGAGTGGGGAGAAGATGATGCATGCGTTAAAGGTCACCATTGCTAGGGATGGGGCTGCTCTCGGCTGCACTGGGAGGGACGAGGAAGAAGACTATAGGCCAATCTGTTCTCAAACATTTCCTGCTCCTCCAGTCGAACCTATGGACCGAAGAAACCAAGCGGCAGGGACACAAGTGAAAACTAGTCTTTTTCCCTACGAATTAAATGACTCTTCCAAACCTGCCCAAAATGCATTCCATGCTTCGGGGGTCACAGCATGGACAACTATGACATGACAAGGCGAGGTTGGCTATGCACTGGGGGATGGCAAACAATGTGGGGTGATGGCAAGAAAGCATGGCTTGTGTTCGGAACACAAAGTGATTGATGGAGGGGAGGAAGATGTCGAGGTGGTACATAAATGTTGGGGATTTTTAGTCCTTGGTGGGTTAATCCAAGTTGGAACCAATACTCGGTACTGGAGATTCTTTGGTCCTAACTCTTATATTTGTTGTGTTTTGTCGTGCAATGCTTTGAGTGCTCAGCTCTTTGTATCTGTCAAGTGCTATGCATTGCATAATAACCACCCAGATGAGCCAACATATCACGTTCGGCACAAATATCAGATTGGAGGCCATGCAAGTGTAGTACTCATTCCAAGACCAGCGCTCCTAGAGAAAGGAATGGTGTGGGAGGTCCACATGCCGCATCATTAGCATCTCAAGTATATGCTGTGTGTCTCCTCTATAACCCTATGTGGTGTCTGAAGAAAATAAGTAGCAGGGACACAATTGTGAAACTGGAGTCACCTTTTTCCCATGAATTAAATGACTTCCAAATTACCAAAAATGCAATCCATGGGTAGGGGTCCGCGGCATGGTCAACCACCATTGCATATACTGATATACCTAACCTGTGTTTTCATATGAAGTGCCTGCTCGGAGTTGGAGGGATAATAGGGAAAAGAAGTTAATGTGGGATTCCTTCAAGACATCTTCAAGGAATTCACCGACGTCGATCGTCATATGGTTACCAATTTATAAACAGACTTCAAGAAGCTGATTCAACTCCCATTCATGCATATGGAGGTTCTAGTAAATATGTAGCTCACCAGCCCGCTACACATCTTCTGAGAATGATGGACTCATCAACAGCTCTAAGGTCCAGAAAGTATCAAACAGCTGACAGGCGACAGAAGAAATTTCATCAAACACAAATTCTCGGTTCACTTACGCAGCCACAAATTCAGGGGTTATATTGGTATGATGCAAAAGAAGGCTCCAAAATTTTGCTCTCCTCATGTTTTCCATAACCAGCCACAATATGATGAGCACCACGATTCGTCGTTCCTAGTTTTGGTGTCAGTATTATTAGTGGGATTGCTCAAAATGTCTTGACAGAGTGAAAGTTTCAGGCCAAAGACCTGCACCTGAAAATGTTTCTATGGAGCAGAATGGAATGAATGACGGCTGCTCTATTTCAATTGTTTAGATTAGTAGACCGTTTTCTTGCACACAACAATCATCTGATCGAGTGACCCTTACAAAAACCACCCAAGATTGCAATTCAAAATGCAGTTCTCTCGGCAACAAAGCAATTACTGCGATGAATGTTCCACTAGCTGAAGAAAATGTCGAGAGGCACTCGTCGAAAGAAATGTTCCAGCTACACAACGTATGGCTGAACATGTTGAATTCTAAATTAATACTTTTTGTTGTATACAATATAATAAGCTAACACGGCAATATTTCCTCAAATTTACAGGCCTCTCCCAATAATCTTAATGTGTGAGCGAATATCTTGAATGCTCCCTCGAAGGATATCGGTGATTTACTTAATGATGTTCAAAAGTAATCAAGTATTGAAGAATATGGCACACAGAATGCACCTAGTACAAAATCTTGTGTGGCACTTGTCGAGAGAACGTTGCACTAATGGCCAAGAACGTGTCGCTCTGCTAGGCCATACTGAAAAAGTCCTGCTTCATGCACGGCGGTGCGATGGTTCCGCCGAGCTACCAGGCTGATAACTGGTGCATGCTGATGGAATGAGTACATGCACGCCACCACCCGGCTCAACCAGATTTTGCTCTCGGTGCCCCAAGCTTAGCGCCCCACCCAGTCATTGCCCGTGTCGTTGGTGGCAGGGCCAACCATGCCGCTCGTCTCTACAACTAGCTATATATTAGTTAGATTTAATTGGAATTACCCGAACCACATTCAACTAAATTTCAAGGTATCTCATAAGTATTACGTGCAATAAATGATCAATCCAACACTAGTGAGGGAGTGA
The DNA here is from genome assembly GCA_015847255.1 of Hyparrhenia diplandra. Classification (NCBI taxonomy): domain Eukaryota; kingdom Viridiplantae; phylum Streptophyta; class Magnoliopsida; order Poales; family Poaceae; genus Hyparrhenia; species Hyparrhenia diplandra. The sequence goes on along the minus strand of JADLZK010009451.1, from coordinate 144,431 downwards.
AGATTGACAGCTAATAAAATGGATGACTATAGGAGTGGCCCCACAAGACATATAAACCCCTCCCCTTCCAGAAGTAGCACTGGTGGCAGATCCACAGTAGTTGTGGCATCTTGCTTTCCTGCTTCCACCTCATATCAAAGAGCCTATCCTGGGCGAAAATGACGCATTCGATGCAAGATGAGGGATGTCAAGGTCAAGGAACAACTTGGTGACAGATACCTAAGGAAGAGGACTGCCCTCAAGCTTCTTGGTTTAAGAAAAGTGTGAATACACTAACACAAATGTGTACACAACACATAGAGAGAATGACAGAACACTGCACATACGCATCCCACACACGTGCGCACATACTGATGCAGAAGGAAAGGGGTGCGCAGTACCGCCATTTAAGGCGACGGTGGGGTGAGGCTGGCCAGAGAACGAGTTGGACCAGGAAGACGAGGACGGGGACGGCAAGGACGAGTACCATGTGCTGGCGCGTGCAGTACGGATAGCGGGGCGGTGCAGGTGTGGATGGGCCGAGCCGACAACAAAGATCTTGTCGGAGGACGAACTTGGATACAATCAGTAGGCCACGCCAGGCGCTGCACGCTGAGTCATGGAGTTGGCGCAAGCCAAGGATGAGATGACATCGGGGTGCTATAGAGATCGAGACGCATATTAAATAAACCCTAAAAATTAATAACCAGATGGTGTATGCATTGTATGGCCTGGGACAACGATACACATAGCTAGCACACAGCAAGCTAGCTGTCCCGGGCGTCGTCCTGGGCTCTCAACCACTAGATGAGGGCAGCGGACGACCCATGATGCTCTAGTTAAACGTGCTATATCGGTCGTCGAGCAGCACGCGGTTGATCGAGCCATAGTATTTGGGATCGGATTTGCTTTATTCACCTCACCTACTTGTCTCTCGATGATTGTATACATATCGGTCGTCGAGCAGCACACGGTTGATCGAGCTGTAGTATTTGGGATCGGAATTGCTTTATTTACCTCACCTACTTGTCTCTCGACGATTGTATACAGCCCATATATATAGGAAAAATTGAGTCGAATCAATCCGGGGTTAATATGCATAAAAGTGATTGATAGCCAAGTACAAAAATAGTAAAAAAAGTCGATAGAATTGAAGAGAAAATACAAACCTCTTCAAGATCTTATCGTCTTCAAGATCTTATGAAAAATAGTGAGTGCTAGTCTTCCCCCTTCTCAAAAGCGAGAACATACAGGCAGGTGGAGGCACAAGCGCCAAACAATCCCTAGATCTTCCCCTCTTCCCCTTCTCCACTAGATCTATTGCATGTACACCTTGAAATGAATGCCAAATCGATTGGATTAGGGACCTGGCGAGGGTACCTCTTGGTGGGGTTGCAACCGAGGTCCGAGCAGCCTCCTTGGTGCACATCGTCGCCTCCCGGGGGGTGCACTGTCACGTCGGGGCCACGCTGCCACCCGTGGTGCATGTTGTCACGTCACCGGGGATGCGCGCCGCCACCCGAGGTGCACGCCGTTGGGTCGGTACCACGCCATCGCTTTGGTGTGCATGCCACTGCGCGTGGGTGGCTAGGCCGCCACCCCGCTAGGGTGCGCGGCGCTACGTCAAGCCTTGTGCGGATGAGAGAGAGTGTGCGGTGCGCCGGCCGGCTGAGAGATGAGAGGGAGAAGGGAGGCATGCAGGTTAGGGTTTGGGGGCTCCGGTTATATCGTCTACCGGCACAAGATGTCTGTTTTTTGGGCCTATTGAAAAGTCTAGCGCAGCCCAAGCTCAAGCTACCTGCTCTGATTCGTCCACGGCGTCCGCCTAAATGAATTTTGCCATCGGTATCACCGAACATAAAGGAAATATAAACCGACAGAAATTGATTTATTCTACCTATTTAAGCGTTTTCTTGATAGAAAATTTCTTAATTTACTTATTTTGAGTTTCCTGCAGTGGAAGGTTAGGATTATACATTATAGTTCATTAAGTGCACCTAGTTTATGTAACATTTATTAGAAAACATGTAAATGTCTATGGATGAGTGATGGATTTTTTTTATTAAATACATCAATTACTATTGTTGAGAATAATATCTCACAAATGTTTTGGAAGGTACGACCAATATATTAGGTAATGTTTGGCATAGAAATTCTTTCCTAATTTGAAAACTATTAGTTCGTGCACAAAATGTACATCGATCTACCACTAGAACAACATTTTTTTGCAGACATGGTAGTCTATCAAAGACATTTGCATAATCAATGTTGTTCCAACTGAGGGACTTTTTTTCACAAATATGTCACAATAATAATGTTGGTTGGTTCATGATCAGTACTTGTTCCAAAACCAGCGCTCCGAGAGGGAAAAAAAATTTAGTGTGAGGGGTCCGCATGCCGCATCATTAGCATTTCAAGTCTACATATGACGTGTGTCCTCTAGAGCCTGACGTGGTGTCTCCTCTTCTGTTTCTCACCCGGTTCGACAACACCCTCCAAGGTTTTTGCTCGTAACACGGCTCGCATGTCTACCCATGGCACTGGGCACTCAACAAGATGGGACGAACACGTGTACGTAGGCCAGAGAAGCTCACGGTGCGAAATGTGGACGTCCCACACTAATTTTTTGCAGGTCACAGTCACACACGCATCTCTTTCGTTTCATCCATGTATGTTCAAATGTACAAGTAATGGTGCCAAGAGGAAAAAAAATGAGGCGGTTATCAGATCTGATAGGCACTAACCAGGTAGGGGTTTCTGCAGATGCCGTTCAAGTGAACCATGAAAACAGTGTTGATCATTGTGAGGGTGGTAATAGAAACATGCATCTTGAGGCTGGAAAAGATAATGACACTCCTAATCAGAAAGTGGACGAAATCCAGCCAAGAGCTGTGAAGAACATGGCAAAACACAGAGGAGTAAGGGATGGATCCTCTCTAATTGACTGGCTGTAAACTCATAAGAAAGTTAGAACAGAAAAAGGACTCAGAACAGAAGAATGTTGATTCCTCTGCTGTTCCAAACTGTTACCCAGATATAGATGCTTCTAATGATATGCATCATGATTCTCTACCCTCAGTTAGGGATATGGGCCAGGAAAAGCTGCCATCTACTACCAGTGCCATTCATGGGAATGGAAATGCAAAGAATGACAACCTGGGGTGAAATATGGAGAAGGTGGATGGCCTGTGCCAACATGAATCCAGGAACTTGAAACATAGGTTCTTCTCAAATGAAAAATCAACAATCTTGCGAAAGAGAAATGTGTTGTCCACTTCAGTTGCCCATGACGAGAACATGGAGAACAACACTATAAAGAGAGAGATGCTCAGGTCAGATGATTTACTCAAACGGAACCTGAAAGCTCTGTACAGAGATGTTTGACAAAGGTATGATTAAAGAAAAAGGCAACTGAATATATAACATGATTATTACATTCATTACTTGCTTTACCTACTTTTGCTGGCCCGAATTGGAGACCTTCGTCCACTATAGGATTTTTATTCCCTTTAGTGTCTGTGCATTTGCGTGTGCCATTTTGCTCTCATGCCATCATGCATGCTGCTGTTTACACCACTAGAATTTTTTGGCACTTTTTCTGACATTTGAGTTCACTAGTTTGCACACATACCAACTGAACTAGCAAGTTATGTGTGTAACTAGTTTGGGATAATAATGGTAAGTGAGCTACTTATCAAATCCCATGTGACATACACTTCTGTTACGATATATTATTTTTTACAATGGTGCAAGCAATATAGGAAATCCAAACTGAAATTTACTTTGCTTCTCTATAAATATTGTACCCTTCTTCTATAGTGATCTAGATTTGATGATATTATGAAATCCTCACTTTTCTTTGTTACCACATGTTTCTCTTGATAAACAGAAGATCCAGAATTTGCCTGGTCTACGTAAGAAGAATATAACAAAGAATAGGAAGAAAGGAAAGCAGGTGCTGCAAGAAAAACAAAATGTAATAATTGACTTCCCTATGGACATTGTTGAACTTCTCGCCAGAAATTAGCATCATAGACAGCTGAGGACTGACAGTAGTTCTTTGGAAAACTGTCATACTCAACCCAAGGTAGCTGAAGTTGATTGTGTTGAATTTCCAGTCAAGGATTGTTCCCCATCAGTGCACCAAATGAGTTCAACACTAATCTCCAGAAGGCCTCACAAGATCATTTGCCATCCAGTACAGAGGCTGCCAATGTGAATCTATAGGATTTAAATACTCAGAAGTCGTCACAGTGTCATGCAGCATCCAGCACCAGCACCGAGGTTCCAATCGGCCATCCTACAGAATCACAAATGCAGAATTTGTTTCGGGTTCATGCATTACCCATCAGACGGCCTTTCAATGCATACTCTTCAAAATTACCCGTCCTTGACATTTTGGAGTGTACCCAGGAACAACAGATACAATTCCACATGGACGAAGAAGTCACAATTGCATGTACCTGACCTATGTTTTCACATCATCAACATATTCCTGGAGTGCCTACTCATAGCTGGAGGGATAACAGGGAAAAGAAGTTAATGTGGGATTCCTTCAAGACAGCTTCAAGGAACTCACCGACATCATCACATGGTTATCAATTTGGAAAGTCTTCTAGAAGATGATTCGACTCCCATTCATGCATATGGAGGTTGTAGTAACTATGTAGCTCACCAACCAGTAATTGTGGCAGTAGATCCCTAGACAAAGAAAGCAGTTAGCCTGGTTTAACCAAGTGTTCCAAGCACAACATTAACTATGGGGTCTAGTAGGCTACACGATCAAAGGATTCCTAAACAGTCTGGCCTTTACCCAAAAGAGGCTATGCCCGCTACACATCTTCTGAGACCCATGATTTAAATAGCGCGCTATAGCGCCAATAGAGCAGCTCGCGCTATGCAATTGCACTTTTTAGCGCTATTCGCGCTATTGGCGCTATAGCACGCTATAGCGCCGCTAAGCTCAAATAGCGTCATAGCGCGCTATTATGACGCTATTGGCAAATTGATCAACCTAGCCTAAGTGATTGAGTGATTTCAATAACTTTACGGTTGTTTGCTTATGTACTTGACTTGATGCCTTCATGGTTGTTTGTTTTGAGGATGAGAACTTCATTATATGATTATCATTATCACTTATCAAATTATAATTATATACTTGTCCTAATTTCCCATCGTTATTCGAAACAAATAGCACGCTATAGTGGCGCTATAGCGGCGCAATAGCGGCGCTATAGCTTGAACTAAAGCTGGCGCTATGTTGCAAATAGCACGCTATAGCACGGCCATAGCTGCGCTATAGCGGCCGCTATAGCGGCAATAGCGTCCCGAACAGGTTGCCGCTAAATTTCATAGCGCTATCTAAAACATGGTCTCGAGGCCGATGGACTCATCTCCGGGGTCTAGAAAGTGTCAAACAACCGACAAGCGAGTGGACAGATGAAATTTCATCAAACACCAATTCTCGGTTCATTTATGTAACCACAAATTTTGGGGTTATGTTGCTATGATGCAAAAAGAAGGAACCAAAACTTTGATGTCCTCTTATTTTCCATAACCAGCCACAATATGATGAGCACCATGATTCGTCGTCACCGGTTTTGATGTCGAGTATCATCAATGGGATTGCTCAAAATGTCTTGACAAAGTGAAAGTTTCAGGCCATAGACCTATACCTAAAAATGTTTCTATGGAGCAGGATGGAATGAATGATGGTTGTTCTATTTCAATTGTTTGGATTAAGTAGACCATTTTCTTGCACACGACAATCATCTAATCGAGTGACCCTTACAAAGACCACCCAAGAGTGCAATTCGAAATGCGGTTCTCACGGCAACAAAGCAATTCTTGTGATGAATGTTCCAATGGCACATAAAACACACCTAGAGTTTTGAAGAAAATGGCACACATAACGCACCTAGTCCAAAATCTTGTGTGGCTCCAAATGAAGATGAGAGCAACATAGCTCAAGGTGTTCCCAATGATGACCCAGTGACTAATGTTTGTAAACTAGTATCTCGCAAATGAGGCAAACAAATATCTCGGGACTACACCAACCAAGTGTGCAACAAGGGTCCGGATGCCTAGCTCAGCCAAGTGTTCCAAGCACATCATTGACTATGGTAGGCTGCATGATCAAAGGATTCCTAGACAATCAAGCCTTTACCCAAAAGAGCCTATGCCCGCTACACATCTTCTAATACTGATGGACTCGTCATCAACTCCAGGCTTCGAAAACTATCAAAGAGGTGACAACTGGCAGATGGAACAGCTTGGTGACAGATTCCTAAGGAGGAGCAAGAGGACTCCCCACAAGCTTCTTGGTTAAGGAAAAGTGTAAATACACTAGCACAAATGTGTTCTAAACGCACGAGAGAACACACGGAGAACACGCACATACGCATCCCACACATGTGCACACGTGCTGATGCGGATGGAAAGGGGTGGGGCGATGCGTCAAAGAAAGACGACAGTGGGGCGAGGTTGGCTAGAGGGCGTGTTGCATGAGCAAGACAACGACGGGGGCGACATGGATGAGTACCATGTGCTAGCGGCGCGATACGAGATAGCGGGGTGGTGCTTGTGTGAATCGGCCAAGCCGATAGCAAAGATCTTCTCGGAGGACAAACTTGGAGATAGTCGGCCCAGGCCACGCAAGGCACTTGCACGCTGAATCATGGAGTTGGCGCAAGCCAAGGCTGAGATGACATCGGGGAGCTATAGGTGTCTAGTTAAAACATGCTATAGCAATCGGGACACATCTTAAATTAACCCTAATAATTAATAACCAGATGGCACTTGCATTGTATGGCCAGGGGTGATTGGCGACGGTACACATAGCTAGCACGCAACAAAGCTAGTTGTCCCCGATGGCATCCTAGGCTCTCAACCACTAGATGAGGGTAGCGGATGACCTACGAACGCTCTAGTTAAACGTGCTATATCAATCGTCAAGCAGCACGCGTTCGATAGAGTTCTAGTATTTGGGATCAGAATTACTTTATTTACCTCGCCTTCTCTCTCTCATCATTGTTAGACGATTGTATATGTTGGCCATATATATAGGAAAAATCGTGTCAAGTCCAATCCGGGGTTAATATGCTAAGTGATAGATAACCAATTACAAAAGTAGGAAAAAAGTCAATGGAATTGAAGAGAAAATACAAACCTCTTCCATATCTTCTAAAAAATAGTGAGTGCTAGTCTTCCCCCTTCTCAAAAGCACGAATGTACAAGCAGATGGAGGCACAAGCGCCAAATCATCCAAGATCTACCCACTTCCCCTTCTCCACTGGATCTGTAGCATGTACACGGAAATCACCTATTGGATTAGGGAGCGAAGGGTACCTATCAGTGGGGTTGTAGCCGAGGTCCGAGCAGCCGCCTCGGTGCAGGTTGGCCGCCAGTGCATGTCGTCGCATCGCCAGGGATGTGCGCCGCTGCTCGAGGTGCACGCCGTCGGGTCGGTACCATGCCATCGCTTGGGGTGCGGCGCTGCTGCGTCGGTGCCGCATCGAGCCTTGCACACATGAGATAGAGAGTCACGCGACAGCCGAGATGAGAGGGAGAAGGGAGGCGTGCAGGTTAGGGTTTGGAGGGCTCGGTTATATACGTCCGCCCCACAAGATGTTTGTTTTGGGCCTATTGCAAGGCCAGCGCAGCCCAAGCGTAGGTTACCTGCGCTGATTCATCCGGGGTGTCCGCCTAAATGAATTTTTCTATCGGTATCACCGAATACACAAAGAAATTGATTTATTTTTTCGATTCAAGTGTTTTCTTGACAAAAAAAATCTTAATTTACCTGTTTTGTGTTTCTAGTGGAAGCTAAAGATCCCTTATGAGATTTTTTTAAAAAAGCACATGAATACCTTGAAAATTTTCAGAACAATCTCCTAGTACATGAAACCAATAAATTCAGTGTGGGTATTACTTAGGATTATACATTATAGTTCATCAAGTGCACCTAGTTTATGTAACACTTACTAGAAAACAAGTAAATGTCTATGCATGAGTGACGAATTTTTTTTTTAGTAGATACATCACTTACTATTGTTGAGAATAATATTTCACAAATGTTTTGGAAGGTACGACCATTATTAGGCAATGTTTGGCATAGAAATTCTTGCCTAATTTGATTACTATTAGTTCGTGAACAAAATGTACATTGATCTACCACTAGAACCCCATGTGGCAGGTGTCTGGCAGGTGTCTCCTCTTCTTTTTGTAACTCGGTTCGATAACACCCTTCAGGGTCTTGGCTAGTAACACAGCTCGCATGTCCACCCATGGCACTGAGCGCTCAACAAGATGGGACGAACATGTGTACATAGGCCAGAGAAGCACGCGGTGTGACATGTGGACGTCCCACACTGAATTTTTGTTGGTCACAGTCACAAACGCATCTATTCCGTTCGATGCATGGATGATCAAATTACAACTAATGGTGCCAAGAGGAAAAAAAGATGGGGCGGTTATCCGAACTCACTACTACAAAAGCTTACTAAGAGAACGCCCCCCTTTTGCATTAGGGGCGGTTCATTTTTCGAGCCGCTCCTATAGCGACACCCCATACGAGCCGCCCCTATAGTGACCACATTAGAGGCGGCTGGTGTTACGAGCCGCCCTACTATTACTAGGGCGGTTCAATCACGAAACGCCCCTAATCACGGTCCACAGTAGAAGCGGCTCTATATTGAGGCGCCCTTTCGGTGGGATCCCGAATTTTGAAACAAGGCACTAAAAATTAAAATTAAATAACGACCTCGGATGGGAAAAAAACTTTCTACATATGAAATGTAGATCTCGAAAAGTTATGAAACTTTGTAGTTGACCACTTTTTACTTTGAAATCATCTAGGCATGCAAAAGTCGTGTTGAAATGTCTCAAATTTGAAATTAAGTATTTAAGTAAACGACCTCGGATGGAAAAACTTCCTACATATGAAATTTAGATCTCGAAAAGTTATGAAATTTTGTAGTTGACCACTTTTTACTTTGAAATCATCTAGTCATGCAAAAGTTGTGTTGAAATGTCTCAAATTTGAAATTCAAATTTAAGTAAACGACCTCGGATGGGAAAACTTTCTACATATGAAATGTAGATCTCGAAAAGTTATGAAACTTTGTAGTTGACGACTTTTAGTTTGAATGCATTTAGGGCCTCAAATAGTCAATTTACACTCGGATTTGTATAATATGTGGGGACGCGGAATGGGATATGGACACATGTGAGTGTGTATGTAGCGCGGTGGTAGGGAGGGGTCGCGCGCAAGCACGAGGTCGCGAGTTCGAATCCCGCCCGGCCGCGTAGCCTTGCGATTTTCTGTGAAAAAATGCGCGACTTGCGACTTAGACGGGCGGGCGCATGGCGATGGGCTGCTCCCGAAAAAAATAAAAATGTTTTGGTATTTTTTTTTTTTGAATTTTGAAAACAGCGATTTCATACATTTTCTTGTAAGGGCTCTCATCTGATAGGGGGCGGTTGCATCACCAACCGCCCCTCTTGCCAAAACTACTTGTAGGAACGGAAGATTAGGGGCGGCCGGCAAAACCGCCCCTACTGAGGGCTTACCAGCCGCCCCTATAGAACACCGTATGTAGTAGTGACTGATAGGCACTGACCAAGTAGGGGTTTCTGCAGATGTCGTTCAAGTGAACCATGAAAACAATGTTGATCATTGTGAGGGTGGTAACAGAAACATGTAACTTGAGGCTGGAAAAGAAAATGACGCTCCTAATCAGAAAGTGGACGAAATCCAGTCAAGAACTGTGAAGAACAAGGCAAAACACACAGCAGTAAGGGATGGATCCTCTCTAATTGACTGGCTGAAAACTCATAAGAAAGATAGAACAGAGAAAAGGCTCAGAACAGAAGAATCTTGATTCCTCTGTAGTTCCAAACTCTTACCCAGATATAGATGCTTCTAATGATATGCATGCCATCATGCATGCTGTTGTATAGACCACTAGTTTGGGATGGAAAATGAGCAACTTATCAAATCCCAAGTGACACACACTTCAGTTATAGACTATTACGTTATATTATTTTTACAACGGTGGAAATCAAAACTGAAATTTACTCTGCTTGTCCATATATAGTGATCTAGATTTGGCGATATTATGAAATCCTCACTTTTTTCACCACAGGTTTCACTTGATAAATGGAAGATCCAGAATGTGCTAGGCCTCTGCAAGAAGAATATTACAAAGAATAAGAAGAAAGGAAACCAGATGCTGCAAGAACAACAAAATGTGATAGATGACTTCCCTATGGACATTGTTGAACTTCTTGCCAGAAATCAGCATGAGAGACAGCTAATGATGACTGACAGTAGTTCCCATCAGTGCCTCAAATAAGTTCAACACTAATCTCTAGAAGTCCTCACTCATTAAGTTCAACATACAGTGCGGAGGCTGCCAATGTGAACCTACAGGATTGAAATACTCAGAAGTTGTCACAGTGTCATCCTCCAGAATCACAAATGCAGAATTTGCTTCAGGTTTAAGCATTACCCATCACACTGCCTTTCAATGCATACTCTTCAAAATTACTTGTCCTTGACATTTTGGAGTGTACCTAGGAAAAACAGACACAATTGCACACAGATGAAGAAGTCACCATTGCATGTACCTCACCTATATTTTCACATCATCAACATATTGCTGAAGTGCCTACTCGTAGCTAGGGGGGATAACAAGGAAAAATAATAATGTGGGATTCCTTCATGACAGATTGAAGGAACACCGGCATCATCATATGGTTATCAATTTGGAAAACAGACTTCTAGAAGATGATTCACCTCCCATTCATGCATATGGAGGTTCTAGTAACTATGTAGCTCACCAGCTAGTAATTGTGGCAGTAGATCCCTACACAAAGCGATTAACCTGGTTTAGCCAAGTGTTCCAAGCACAACATGGACAATGGGGTCCGGTAGGCTGCACGATCAAAGGATTCCTAAACAGTCTAGCCTTTACCCAAAAGAGGTTATGCCCGCTACACATCTTAAAGGCCGATGGACTCATCAATAGCTCCGGGTCCGAAAGTCTCAAACAACCCGACAAGCGGCGGATGAAATTTCATCAAACACAAATTTTCAGTTCTTTTTACGCGGCCACAAATTTTAGGGTTATGTTGCTAGAATGCAAAAGAAGGATCCAAAACTTTGATGTTTTCTTATTTTCCATAACCACCCACAATATGATGAGCACCATATGATTCGTTGTCCCCGTTTTGGTGTCAAAGTATCATCAATGGGATTGCTCAAAATGTCTTGTCAAAGTTAAAGTTTAGGGCTATAGACCTACACCTGAAAATGTTTCTATGGAGCGAGGATGGAATGAATGATGGCTGTTCTATTTCAATTGTTTGGATTTGTAGACCATTTTCTTGCACACAAATCATCCGATCGAGTGACCCTTGCAAAGACCACCCAAGAGTGGAATTCAAAATGTGGTTCTCTTGGCAACAAAGCAATTACTATGATGAATGTTCTAGTGGCTGAAGAAAATGTTCGAGCCACTCATCGAAAGAAATGTTCTAGCGACACAAGGAATGGCTGAGGTTGTTGAATTCTAGATTAATATTTTTTGTTGTGTACATTAAGCTAACATGACAATATTTCCTCAGTTTACAGGCCCTCTTGAAAAACTTGTTGTGTCGGTGAATATCTTGAATGTTGCCTCAAAGGATATCATCGATTTACGGATGATGTTCAAAAGATATCAAGTATTGAAGAAAATGGCACAAAAAATGCACCTAGTCCAAAATCTTGTGTGGCTCCAAATGAAGATGAGATCAACATAGCTCAAGATGTTCCCAATGATGACCCCAGCGAGTCTAATGTTTGTAAACCAGTATCTAGGAACAAAGGCAAACAAATATCTTGGGCCAACAACAACCACATGTGCAACAAGGGTCCAGATGCCTAGCTCAGCCAAGTGTTCCAAGCACATCATTGACTATGGTAGGCTGCACGATCAAAGGATTCCTAAACAATCAGGCCTTTACCCAAAAGAGCCTATGCCCGCTACACATCTTCTAAGACTGTTGGACTCATCATCATCTCCAGGCTTCAGAAAGTATCAAAGAGCTGACAACCGACAGATGGAACAACTTGGTGACAAATTCCTTGGAGGAGCAAGAGGACTACCCACAAGCTTCTTGGTTAAGGAAAAGTGTAAATACACTAGCACAAATGTGGTACATAAGGACACTGCACATACGCATCCCACACACGTGCGCACGTGCTGATGCAGAGGGAAAGGCTTGGTGCAGTACGGCTAGTGAAGGCGACAGTGGGGCAAGGCTAGCTAGAGGACATGTTGGACGAGGAAGACAACGGCGGGGACAGCAAGGATGAGTACCATGTGCTGGCAGCGTAGTACAGGTAGCGGGGCGGTGCGCGTGTGGATGGGCCGAGCCGATGGTAAAGATCTTGTCGGAGGACCAACTTGGAGACTGCAAGCAGGCCACGCAAGGCGTTGCACACTGAGTCGTGGAGTTGGCGCAAGCCAAGGCTGAGATGACATCGGGGAGCTATAGATGTCTAGTTACAACATGCTATAACAATCAAGACGCATATTAAATAAACCCTAATAATTAATAACCAGATGACACTTGCATTGTGTGGCCGGGGTGACTGACGACAGTACACATAGCTAGCATGCAACAAAGCTAGTTGGCCCCGGCGGTGTCCTGGGCTCTCAACCACTAGATGAGGTCAGCGGATGACCTACGGATGCTCTAGTTAAACGTGCTGTATCGGTCGTCCAGCAACACGTGTTTGATAGAGCTGTAGTATTTAGGATCGGAATTACTTTATTTACCTCACCAATTTTTCTCTCTCTCATCGTTCATAGACGATTGTATATGCTGGCCATATATATAGGAACAATTGTGTCAAGTCCAATCCAAGGTTAATATGCTAAGTGATTGATAACCAAGAACAAAAATAGGGAAAAAGTCGATGGAATTGAAGAGAAAATACAAACCTCTTCAAGATCTTTTATATCCTCTTCTAGATCTTCAGAAAAATAGTGAGTGCTAGTCTTCCCCCTTCTCAAAAAAGCAAGAACATACAGGCAAAAGGAGGCACAAGCGCCAAAATCATCGAAGATATACCCCTCTTCCCCTTCTCCACTGGATCTGTAGCACGTACACCGAAATCATCTATTGGATTAGGGAGCGAGGGGTACCTATCAGTGGGGTTGCAGCCGAGGTCTGAGCAGCCGCCTTGGTGGAGGTCGTCGCCTCTCGGGGGGTGCACTGTCGAGTTGGGGCCATGCAGCCGCCTGAGGTGCATGTCGCCAGCGTCGCTAGGGATGTACCGCGCTGCCGCTGGAGTGCGCGCCCGTTCGCGTTGTTGTCGGGCCGCCGCCCGCCAGGGGTGCACGGCGCCGCATCGAGCCTTGCGCACATGAGAGAGAGAGTGCGGCGGCCGAGAGATCGGAGGGAGAAGGGAAGCATGCAAATTAGGGTTTGGAGGGCTCCGGTTATATACGTCCGCCCGCACAAGATGCCTGTTTTTGGGCCTAATACAAGGCCAGTGTAGCCCAAGCCCAGATTCAGCCACGGCTTCCGGCTAAATGAATTTTTCTGTTGGTATCACCTAATACACAAAGAAATTGATTTATTTTGGCGGTTTAAGTGTTTTCTTGATAAAAAATTTCTTAATTTACCTGTTTTGAGTTTCTAGTGGAAGCTAAAGATCCCTTATGTTTTTTTAAAAAAGCACGTGAATACCTTGAAAAAATTCACAACAATCTCCTTGTAATTGAAACCAATAAATTAACTGTGGGTATTACTTAGGATTATACGTTATAGTTCACCAAGTGTACCCAGTTTATGTAACACTTACTAGAAAACAAATAAATGTCTATGCATGAGTGACAGATTTTCTTTAGTAAATACAACACTAACTATTGTTGAGAATAAAATTTCACAAATGTTTTGGAAGGTACGACCAATATTAGGCAATGTTTGGCATAGAAATTCTTGCCTAATTTGATTACCATTAGTTCGTGAACAAAATGTACACCGATCTACCACTAGAACAACATTTTTGCAGACATGGTAGTCCATCAAAGACATTTGCATAATTAATGTTGTTCTAGCTGAGGGACTTTTTTTCACAAATATGTCACAATAACAATTTTGGTTGGTTCATGAGCAGTACTTGTTCCAAAACCAGCGCTCCGAGTGGAAAAAATGTGTTTGGGGGGTCCGCATGCCACATCATTAGCATTTCAAGTCTACATACGATGTGTGTCCTCTAGAACCCCATGTGGCCGGTGTCTCCTCTTCTATTTGTAACTCGGTTCGATAACACCCTCCAGGGTCTTGGCTCATATCACAGCTCGCATGTCCACCCATGGCACTGAGCGCTCAACAAGATGGGACCAAAATGTGTACGTAGGCCAGAGAAGCACGCGGTGAGACATGTGGACATCCCACACTGAATTTTTTGCAGGTCACAGTCACAAATGCATCTATTTCATTCCATGAATGCATGTTCAAATGTACAAGTAATGGTGCCAAGAGGAGAAAAGATAAGGCGGTTATCAGATCTGATAGGCCCTGACTAGGTAGGGGTTTCTGCGGATGCCGTTCAAGTGAACCATGAAAACAGTGTTGATCATTGTGAGGGTGGTAACAGAAACATGCACCTCCAGGCTGGAAAAGATAATGACACTTCTAATCAGAAAGTGGACCTAATCCAGTCAAGAGATGTGAAGATCAAGGCAAAACACACAAGAGTAAGGGATGGATCCTGTCTAATTGACTGGCTGAAAACTCATAAGAAAGATAGAACCGACAAAAAGGACTCAGAACAGAAGAATGTTGATTCCTCTGCTGTTCCAAACTCTTACCCAGATATAGATGCTTCTAATGATATGCATGCCATCATGAATGTTGTTGTATAGACCACTAGAATTTTGTATCCATGCCATTTCGCTCTCATGCCATCATGCATGCTGTTGTATAGACCACTAGAATTTTTTGGCACTTTTTCTGACATTTGATTTCACTAGTGCCAACTGAACTAGCAATTTGTGTGTGTAACTAGTTTGGGATGGCAACTGAGCAACTTCTCAAATCCCAAATGACATACACTTCAGTTATAGACTATTACGTTATATTATTTTTACAATGGTGGAAATCAAAACTGAAATTTACTCTGCTTTTCCATATATAGTAATCTAGATTTGGAGATATTATGAAATCCTCACTTTTCTCACCACAGCTTTCACTTGAAAAACGGAAGATCCAGAATGTGCCAGGCCTCTGCAAGAAGAATCTCTACTATAATGTCCCACTTGAGGGCTCAAGAAATCAACGGTCCACAAAAAGAGCATCAAATGATTGGAGGGCTTGGATCGAAAGTTTGATGCAAGTCGGACAACTCACTCATCGCGCGCGGCATCGCGGCTGCGAACAGCGTTCGAACCCCATCGTACGCACCCATGGAACACCGGAAAAAAAAATACGCGGCTCCCTCATCTATTCTCCACGACGGGAAACCGTACGGGATACACGGCGGACTGCCTGGGGCACGCCACGAGATCGACGGCGGACTGCCCGGGGCACGCCACGAGATCGACGGCGGACTGCCCGGGGCACGCTCGACGACGGCGGCGCGGAGGAAGGACTGGTACATCTTGCGACCTGGGCCTTCCAGGACGAGGACCGCGACGACTCCGGGGGCTTCCAGGACGACGGCCGCGATCTAAAACCGTCCTCGCCGTGCAGTCCGACATTACGCTCGACGACCACGGCGAGGAGGAAGGACCGCTACATCCTGCGACCTGGGCCTTCCAGGACAACGACCGCGACGACTCCGGCGGCCAGACGCCGCAGCAGGTACGCGTTATGGATTCCGGCGGCCAGACACCGCAGCAATATCTCGCACATGTACGCGTTACGACGACTCCGGCGGCCAGACGCCGCAGCAATATCTCGCACATGCACACGTCCTTATTAGCACCATGTGCAGTTAATCATACGAGCCATGCAGATCGGGTTTTCTGGTAAACGAGCAATGCTAGATTACCTTGACTGATTACTACGCATCATTTATTTTGATACACATTGCATAGGTCAGGTACTGTCGATGCTCATCTCAAATACGTCGAAGCTATCTTTCACTGGATGCATGAACAGCACGCCGGCCATGGCCTCCTTCCTAGCTTGCTTTGACGTCATTGTTGCTAGCTCCATGACATCATGATGACATCGATATGTTTTCTGCCTTTTTTTAAGGACAGTCTTGATTGCATATAGTTCTATCAACTATTTTTCTGAACCTGTAACTTGATGTTTTCATGCATATCACAAGTTGGAACCATCTGTCACTATTAAATTGGATAGGCGAAATCATTGTTGGCTTCTCAGATTAGTATTAGAATTTCAGGATCCATGATTTCGTCTACCTGAAATAAATCATATATGATAGCCCTCACTCATTCAGCATCATTTATTTTGATACACATTGCATAGGGCAGGTACTGTCGATGCTTATCTCAAATATGTACAGGTTTTCTAGATTGATTTCAATACAAGGACTTCGCCTTGGGTGCCCTTGGGTGACCGAGTCAGATAGGTTCTGTTATAAATAGCACCAGCTTCTAGATGCAAGTTCTTTGATTGCTTCTACACGTCAATCCTACCACAATGTCGACGCCGAGAGATACTCAAAATGCTCTAGGCGATATAACCAATCTCACAGGTACGTTCTAAAACTGCGTATATAGCAATATGGTGGTGTATAATTCATTCCCTTTGCATGTCCAAACGTCTAACAGAACTCATTGATTATTTGGGATGAAGTGGCCATGACCAAGCGTCAGTGCATCGAGTGTCTTGATAGGTCCCTACGGGATATCATGTGGAATGTACTTTGCCATTTGGAGGCAAGATCATGGTGTTTGGTGGAGACTTCAGACAGGTCCTACCAGTGGTTCCACGTGGCACAAGAGCGGAGGTGACCGATACTATTGTGCAAAGATCCTATTTGTGGCCACAAATAAGGAAGATTAGGTTGACACGTAACATGAGAGCACGGTCGACCCTTGGTTTTCGAGTACCGCTACGGATTGGAAATGGGACTGAGGAAACGATAGGAGATGATTATGTTCGACTGCCGGATGACATTGTGATTCCATATAATGACACCGAGGAAACGAGCATGTTGATAGGCTCAATTCTATGTTGATTGAGCGGTTTCCAGGTGAGGAAAAGGTTTACCACAGCTTTGACACTATTGTTGATGATCCTCAAAATCACTTCCCGTTAGACTTTTTCAACTCGATAACTCCAAATGGCCTGCCCCCACATGAGCTGAAGCTAAAAATCAACTGTCCTATAATACTTCTCCGCAATCTTGATCCGAACAATGGCTTGTGCAATGGAACAAGGCTCATGGTCAGACTTTTGCAAGACAATGCAATTGATGCCAAGATCGTTGCCGGGCAGCATGTAGGGAAGAGACTTTTTATACCAAGGCTACCGTTGTCACCCTCGGATGATATTTCTCTTCCTTTTAAGTTCAAGAGAAAACAATTCCCTGTGAGATTAAGTTTCGCTATGACCATAAATAAATCACAGGGACAAACCATTCCTAATGTTGGGATCTACCTTCCAGAGCCTGTGTTCTCGCATGGACAGCTTTACGTTGGTTTATCAAGAGTGGTGTCCAGATCTACAACGAGAATTTTGGCAAAACCAAATGTGGCTTTGGATCCTACAAGGAAGAGCACGATGAATATAGTCTATAGAGACGTCTTATTTGAACAACTAACCGGTTCCAGGAAATTGGGAGGCTTTCTTGTGTACAATTTCATGAAGTGGTGGGACGGAGAGAAAATACCACCGATCAATAATGTAAGTCTATATAGTATAGATATGTTTCAATAAACTTGGGATAATATTGCTATCTGTCATGTACAGGAACCAACTACACTAAGGAGGGAATTCATGGGTGACATCTTCACGAAAACAAGCAAAGAATGCTGTGACAAGCTCCCTGAAGATATCCAATTCTTGATCAAGAAGTTAGCTACAATGTAACTTATACACAAGGAAATACCAATGTCATACAAAACCGAATTTAAACTAACAATTTTCAAGAACAATACCGTAAGCGTTAGCACGGGCATTATACTAGTATTACAAAGAATAAGAAGAAAGGAAAGCGAATCTTTGCAAGAAAAACAAAATATGATAGATGACTTCCCAATGGACATTGTTGAACTTCTTGCCGGAGATCGGCATGAGAGACGGTGATGACCGACAAGTAGTTCCCATCGATGCCTCAAATAAGTTCAACACTAATCTCTAGAAGTCCTCACTCATTCGGCCATCCAAGACATAGGCGCCAATGTGAATCTACGAGGATTGAAATACTCGAAGTCGTCACGGTGTCATCCTCGAGTAATCACAAATGCGAGAATTTGCTTCGGGTTTAAGCATTACCCATCACACGGCCTTTCAATGCATAATCTTCAAAATTACTTGTCCTTGACATTTTGGAGTGTACCCATGAACAATGAACACAATTGCACATAGATGAAGAAGTCACCATTGCATGTACCTCACCTATGTTTTCACATCATCAACATATTGCTTTGAAGTGCCTACTCGTAGCTGGAGGGATAACAGGGAAAAGAAATTAATGTCGGATTCCTTCAAGACAGATTCAAGGAATTCACCGGCATCATCATATGGTTATCAATTTGGAAACAGAACTTCTAGAAGATGATCCAGCTCCCATTCATGCATATGGAGGTTCTAGTAACTATGTAGCTCACCCGGCCAAGAATTGTGGCGGTAGATCACTACACAAAGGAAGCAGAGGCCTGGTTAAGCCAAGTGTTCCAAGCACAACATTGACTATGGGGTTTGGTAGGTTGCACGATCAAAGGATTCATAAACAATCTAGCCTTTACCCAAACGGGGCTATGCCCGCTACACATCTTCTAAGACTAATAGACTCATCAACAGCTCCCAGGGCCCCAAAAGTATCAAAAAAATGACAAAGAAATTTCAACAAACATAATTTCTCGGTTCATTTACGCAGCCACAATTCAGCGGTTATGTTGCTATGATGCAAAAGAGGGATTTGAAACTTTGATCTCCTCATATTTATCAAAACCGGCCACAATATGATGAGCACCATGATTCGCCATCCCAAGTTTTGGTGTCAAAGTACCATCAATGGGATTGCTCAAAATGTCTTGTCAAAGTTAATGTTTCAGGCCATAGACCTACACCTGAATATGTTTCTATGGAGCAGGATGGAATTAATGATGGCGGCTCTATTTCAATTGTTTGGATTCGTAGACCGTTTTCTTGCACACGACACTCATATGATCGAAAGTGACCCTTACAAAGACCACCCAAGAGTGCAATTCAAAAATACGGTTCTCCCGGCAACAAAGCAATTAATGTGATGATTATTCCAAAGAGGGCCGAGGAAAATGTCCCGAGCCACTGTCGAAAAGAAATGTTCCAAATGACACAAGGTATGGCTGAGCATGTTGAATTCTAGATTAATACTTTTGTTGTATACAATAAGCTAACATGACAATATTTCCAAAGATTTATAGGCCTCACCCAATAATATTGATGTGTCAGCGAATATCTTGAATGCCGCCTCAAAAGATATCATTGATTTACCTCATGATGTTCAAAAGATATCAAGTATTGAAGAAAATGGCATACAGAGCGCACCTAGTCCAAAATCTTATGTAGCTCCAAATGAAGATGAGAGCAACATAGCTCAAGATGTTCCCAATGATGACCCAAGTGAGTCTAATGCTTTAAAAAAAGTATCTGGGAACAAAGGCAAACAAATATGTGGGGACAACACCAACCAAGTGTGCAACAAAGGTCCAAATGCTTAGCTCAGCCAAGTGTTCCAAGCACATCATTGACTATGGTAGGCTGCATGATCAAAGGATTCCCGAACAATCAGGCCTTTACCTAAACGAGCATGTGCCCGCTACACGGGTTCTAAGACTGATGGACTCATCAATAGCTCCAGGATTCGAGAAAATATCAAAAGCCGATAACCGGCCAGATGGAACAACTTGGTGATAGATTCCTAAGGAGGAGCAAGAGGACTGCCCACAAGCTTTTTGGTTAAGGAAAAGCGTGAATACACTAGCACAAATGTGTACACAACGCACAGAGAAGAGTACACATACGCATGCCACACACGTGCACACGTACTGATGCAGAGGACTCACATGGTGGCGTAGTACGGCCAGTGAAGCAGACGGTGGGTCCTGGCTAGCAAGAGGACGTGTTGGGCAAGGAAGACAATGACAAGGATATCAAGGACGAGTACCATGTGCTTGTGCACATGTGGATGGACCGAGCCGACGACAAAGATCTTGTCGGATGACGATATTGGAGACAGTCAGCAGGCCAATAAGCAAGGCGTTGTGCACTGAGTCGTCGAGTTGGCGCAAGCCAAGGCTAAGACAAAGTGGGGTGCTACAGATGTCTAATTAAACATGCTATATCGACCAAAATGAATGTTAAATAAACCTTAATAGTTAATAACCAGATGATGCTTGCATTGTATATGGCCGGGGAGATTGACGATGGTTCATGCACATACTAGAGCTAGTTGTTCCCGGCGGCGCGGGCAGTGTCCTGGTCTCTAAAGCTCTGGATGAGGGCACCGGACAACCTACGGACGCTCTTGTTCAGCACGGTGACCCGCACAGCCATGGCATGGTAGGCGGCCATTCTGGCGCTATACTTGTCGTGGTGCTTGTTGTGGTTTTGCCGAGCACAATGCACTTCAACATCTCAACCACATCGTAGGCACCGTCGTCCTCCTCCACAGTGATTGCCTGTGGCACCACCTTGTCTAGGCCGAGACCTCTTCTTCAGATTCGTCGCAGCGGCGACGACCACCATCCTGTCATGAGCAGGTGCCTCCATCTCCATTAGAATAGGATCGATAGTCGAGCATCGCGCGGTTGATCGAGCTGTTGTATTTGGGATCGGAATTGCTTTCTCTACCTCACCTACTTCTCTCTCTCGTCATTGTTAGACCATTGTATATACTAGACTTATATATAGGAAAAAAATACGTCGAGGCAGATCCGTGATTAATATGCTTCAAGTGATTGATGACCAAGTATTGATTGATGACCAAGTACAAAATAGGAAAAAAGAAGTCAATGGTATTGAAGAGAAAATACAAACCTCTTCATGATCTTATGAAAAATAGTGGGTGCTAGTCTTCCCCCTTCTCAAAAGCAAGAATGTACATGCACATGGAGGCACAAGCGCCAAATCATCCCTAGATCTACTCCTCCTCCCCTTCTCCACTAGATCTGTAGGCTATACACCAAAATGAAAGCCAAATCAATTGGATTAGGGAGAAAGGGATACCTATCGCTGGGGCTGCGCTTGAGGTCCAAGTAGCCGCCTTGATGCAGTCGTCGCCTTCCGGGGGTGTACCGTCGCTCGATGGTGGTCGCCGGTGTCCGCGCCGCCACCCAATGTCGTCGCATCGCGAGGGATGCACACCACCGCCTAAGGTGCACGCCGTCGTCGGTCGGCGCACTATCGCCGGGTGTGTGTGTGCTAAGGCGTCGGTCTTGGCCGCCGCCTTGCCGTGTGTGCACGCCATGTCGAGCCTTGGCGCACACAAGAGAGAATGCGGCGGCTAAGACATGAAAGGGAGAAGGGAGGCGTGGGCGCTTAGGGTTTGGGGGCTCCGGTTATATACGCCCGCCTACACAAGACATGTGCTTTTGGGCCTATTGATCAAGGCCGCCCAGCCCAAACCCAAGTTAGCTACTCGTGATTCGTCCCACGCCGTCAAGCTAAATGAATTTTTCTCATTGGTATCATTGAATACAAAGAAAATAAGACAGAGAAATTGATTTATTCATTCGGTTTAAGTGTTTTCCTGGTTGAAAAATTCTTAGTTTACTTGTTTTGAGTTTCTCGTAGTCGAAGCTAAAGATCCCTTATGATATTTTTTTAAAAAATACATGAATAGCTTGAAAAATTCACAACAATCTCCTTGTAGATCTAAACCAATAAATTCATTATGGGTATTACTTAGGATTAATACATCATAGTTCATCAAGTGCACCTAGTTTATGTAACAATTACTAGGAAGCGAGTAAATGGCTATGCATGAGTGATGGATATTTTTAGTAAAATACATCAGTTACTATTGTTGGGAATAATAATTCACAAAATGTTTTCGACGCATTACGACCAATATGGGCAATATTAGGATGATTAATGGTAAGGTTAGGAGTCTATGATTCCCCATTTGTCCCTTTTTTCTATCTTCTTGACCCCATATATCAAGTTGGAAGTGGAATAGATCTTGGTTAAGGTCAATGGATTGATTCATATCTAGTTCTATAAATTTTCTTTCCTAATCAAAATTGTGTGAATCAATAAGCACATCTAGGGTGGAAGGCTAAGACTCCACATAGGGTCGGCAATGAGACCCCGATCTTCGATGACCGATAGAGAATTCATCCATTAGGGGATCAAATGGGCCAAATTGCCTCCTCGTAGGAGCTTAACGGGCCGAAAGTCAGCCCTATTGAGTGACGCAGGGGTAGGAATGTTCTACATCCCCCGTCTAGGCCATGAGAAGATAGGCCCCACAAGAGTATTTTTTTTAGCCAAACCAATCATAACGATATATATACCCGTGAAACCCTAGCATCATTGCTACTCTCCTAGACTCCAACTGCTAGCCGCCATTCTTGCCTTCCCTATCGGCTTGCATCCGTGGAGTTGCTATCCTCTACCTCTACTGCGATACGCCACTAGTTGAGCCCTCACCTAAGTTCCTGAGACTGATGTTGCGACGTCCCCGCTGACACTTGTTAACGTATATTTTTAATTGTCAACTAAACATGGAAAAGAATTAAAATATATTTAGATAACCTTATTAGGGGTTTCTACTAATGATTTCCATGAGTTTTGGTAAAGTTGTGATTTGCGAGGACTTATAACGAAAAAAAAATGCCAGAAATGACGTGTCACACGACCGACGTAACGCAAACGCAATCCAACTCGAAACAAGTCCGAAAGGCTCCGGAATACACCCGACGTCAAAGAGTCCCAAAACCCGAAAATACATCATCTAGAAGACTCCGAAGACACGACGCCGACGGGACCCGGATGGACCCCACCCGGGCCGATCGGCTCGCTATTTGGGCCGATCGCCTGGCGTGGGTCGCCAAGTCGCCCCCGCTTCGAAAGCTTCCTCCACCGCCTCTAAGACGCAATCTAAACCGGTTGATTTACGCCGGTTTGATCCGAGGGCGTCGGTAGAAGTGCGGGATTGATTCAAGGATTAATACCACATCGCCCCGCTGAAGTTGAAGAGACAGAGGAAGACCCATATATAAAGACCCCTAGACCCCCCGGCTCAATCAATCAAGTTTGATCTAAAGCTTCACGCTCATTAAGAAGTAGATCAAGTGATTATCTCGCATCAACTCATCATAATATCGATCGATCCAAATCTAGTCGACGGCCTTAGCTCTAGTTCAAGAACTACAAATAGAAGATTAGACAAGATGTAGAACTAGAAGCCTTAGATTAGAGTTGAGAGTAGAGCTTCAAGTTGAGAGAATTAGAGCGGTTGAGGCGGAGTTGAAGGAAGGCCCTGAGTCGCCGGCGCTCCATCTTCTTCTTCCTCCGAGTTAGTGCCATTGAGCGCAACTCGAGATCTTGTGGATTGTTCGACTTCCATTCGAGTAAGTGATATTGTTTCTATTATTCTTAAGGTTCGTATTTCTTTGATAAGATTACTTTGATTCTTGGTTGCTCTTGAGTTAAAGTTGTTAGATTAATGTAAGCGTGGTGCTTAGATTGACTAGCTCATTACGAATACCTTCTATAGGCCGGGGTGAAGACACTTGTTAAAGGCCGATCGTAGTGGTGACAAAGACTATTGAGTCCTTTGTTACGCCCGCCCCGTTTATAGAAATCGTAGGAGACCCTGCATTGTTAGCGTAGAACCCCTTTATTAAGAGTTTCTTCATGACAATCCCTCTTGAGAATAATGTTGCAAATGATTTACTTGAAGTGAGAACAAGACCTTCCTAATGGAACTCCTTACCTCTCTTTTAATCTAGTTTTAGCCACTCGATTTAGCTATACACTTGACATGCTCTCTCACCTTCTCCCCCCGTGGATTCGATATTTAAAACCCTATTCCCGGTGAAGTGCTCACCTGTATCCGTTAAACTGCGGATTATCCATCATAATATTCCCGTAGGTTAACAAATACCAACAAGCATTTCTCGGCGCCGTTGTCGGGAGAACGGTTTGAGACTATGTTGAAAAACTATAGCTAAATCTTGTACCATACTTTTATCTTTTTCTTTTATTCTATCTTCTCATCTTTTTTCTATCTTCGTGGGATCAATTGATTCCATATTTACCTATCTTATACTCGCGCCCTTAAGCGGAAGCTCGCCACTAGAATCCTTAGATCTCATCCTTACATCGGCCATTAGCTACGCTACGGTTGATCAAAATGATCATGAAGCAATACTTCTCAGAGGAGAAGCAGGATCATATCTTCTATGGTAGGAGTCTTTGCCGACATCATGAAAGTGTTGTGTGCATGATCATCATGCGCTTTTGGAGGAACCTTTTCTTTCCCTTTTTAAGCAAAGTTTGCTTTGATTTAACTCACCGGTGAAACCCATATACTAGCATTCTTTATGACCACCCAAAGGAAGAAGAATCATCCTCCAAATTAAAAAAAATATAGAAGTCTCGATAGCTATATCACCATCACTCCAAACCCAAGACTTAGCTATCAACCCCAAACCATCAATGCGCTAAAAACCTTTAAGGGGAGAAGAAATTCAACCCTTGGATATCTCTTTAGATGATGAGTTTCATGA
This sequence comes from Hyparrhenia diplandra, assembly GCA_015847255.1. Lineage (NCBI taxonomy): Eukaryota > Viridiplantae > Streptophyta > Magnoliopsida > Poales > Poaceae > Hyparrhenia > Hyparrhenia diplandra. Next base: position 119,535 of record JADLZK010009451.1, on the reverse strand, counting down.
ACTTCCAAAATTTTCACAAGAGACCATATATAATCCAAACCTCTTTTTTGAGATAATCTCTTAGAAAGCACCTTTATTGCTACACAAGAACATTGGGGGAACCTCAAGGATGGCATATCTAACCATGCCATAGGAAGAGAGCAAAGCCATCAAGAAGCCACTCCTCGTCTCTCTCTTTCTATGTTCAAATTAGATAATTCTTTTTCGAATCCATCTTTAACCACATCCTTGAGCCCCAGTGAATCCTCTTGTGCCCTTTTTCATGCGTCTCCTCACGATCCTAAAATATTATGAACAATCTAAGGAAGACAAAAAGGAGTGCATTTTCTGGAGAACATCAATGAGCATAAAGACTACTTCATGAATGGAACTTTTTCCACCTAGTTCATGCTCATTTGAAAACTCCTAATTTGATTGCCTTCTCAAATCTTGCCACACAAAGAGATCTCCAACCCCCTCTTACTTCCTTTAAAATTTTAGAAAGGGTGGTTGTCGATGAATATTCCAATGGCTTGAAATTTTGAGATTGGCAATATAGGGGAAACCACTTTATCTTGATTCATAACTTGAAAGTTTCCCACGGACGAGCTTTCTGTCCTAAAACAAGCTTTAGGGGAAATACTATAAGACTTAGATATTACTATATATACCCCTATGTTTTGAGCATATGATTATAAAAATATTCCTTCGGGTATTCTTGTCACTAACCATTCCAGGTTTGGAGCAAAGAAAACGAAGGAAGACAATACAAGGTATGTCCAACCAGTCATTACGCAACATTAAATTACATGAATACAAACATTTATTATTATGTTGCTATACTAGCTTGGTTGTCTTTACCTTCATGCATGCTCGACTGTTAAAAACACTCATCATGCTCTATCATCTCTCGTTTGAGTAAATCTCTATAATGCTATCATGTCACCTTTGTCTACCTTAGTATGCTTTGGTTTAAGAGTATGTTAATTGCATGCTTTCATTGGCTTTTAAATTAAGCGTGGTGCTTAGGTTAATTAGCCTTCCTTAATCTGATTAGACATGGAGTCTGGTTTGGTTATTGAACTAGAAATTGCTTATGTAGACAATGGTATATATTTTGTTGGACTAACCCCCTGCGAAAAATAATAAACTCAAACAAGTTTGGGGAGGTCGAGATGAACTCACTAAAGATGGAGCAAGACATGTGAGACATGACTTATGGATAAAAGAATTCCTGATGAGCCAAGAAGAAGAAGAGTGACACAAGACAAGATCCACAATCAGAAGCACTCACTCGAAGGAGGAATTCATGGGTGATAGAAGCATCAAGGAGGGAGGCCAACTCCATTAAAGATAATTAAGCCATCCTCTTCCTCCCCGACATGCACCCGCACTCCACATGCCACTCAAGAAGAAGAGAAGGACCACCACAAGGTGTAATAGCGCCATCATACTCCAATAATAAAGGTAACACCTTGAGGTAAGTAGTCATTAAGATTTCCCTTTTACTATGGCATCCTCATAAATGAAAAGTCAAACATGCTAGAGCTATAGTTTCACATGATTCAATCTTGTTAACTCGACATGTTAGTTTTTTAAAAACTGTTTCTAGCATCACTTTCTTGTTCGCTCATTATTTTGCTTTGAAAATATTTACATGCTAGATTTATCTTCTCGATCTTACCACCCTTGTCATAAATGAACTTATACATTATCTTTATCTTGTTCAATGTGCCCACAAGGTTAGAGTAGAAGTAAATGAAATTTTGGTTCTGTTGGTGTTTTCCCACCAACAGAGCCTATGCACTTGATCTCTACCTTGTCTTTGCAAGCGTGACTCACTTCATGCAAAAAGATGAGAGGTCTTACTTCTCCAATTCATACAAGTGAAGTCCCCCGACCTACAAATATGCACACTAAACAAGACGCGCCCACCGCCACCATCCAATCTTTCTTCATTTGAAAATGACCAAGGAATCGGCAAAGAACATGGGCAACGCCATCACCAAGTGGCTATTAAGATCGATGATGCACTTGAGGAATGACCCACCAAGATCAAAACCCAAGAAGAACATGACGCGGAGACGCCGCTAAAAATCACAAGACCGCTTGGAACGGAGTTGACGAACAAGGAAGACATTAAGAAAGATTACTGCTCGCTCGCCCGACCAAACAATCAACACTCGGCCACCGCCACTCTAAGAAAGGTCTCCTCCGAAGAAGCGACATGGAAAAAAAGAAAGAAGCATCACCTACCAAGAGGACGCCAAGAGTACACCTTCGGAAGACCTACCACTACCCGCGTCATCAACCGAACAAACACCATCTCCATCGGCCACCTCATCTACGCCACTTTCGCCGAGATCATTGAAGGCACTATTTCAAACATGACATTCGACGAGGTGCCATCGATGACGCACGCCATGGGAGTAAGTACTCAAAACTCTCGCCGAGAGGTAACTCGGTATTTATCTCGCATATTTATTTTCTACACGGCATATTTAAATTAGTATATTTCCTTTAGCATATTTACTTTCCTACACCTGCATAAAAAAATCATAAAAATATGTTTATTGCTTTTCGCATTAGTTTTTAAAAGCCCCATGCAAGTACTCCTTGCTGTGGTGGCATAAAAATAAAAATATACAAAAATTTTGCATTCATGTGTTTTTGCATCATCATCCTTTTTGCATAGAAAAATTACCAAAAATATGTGGGCACATGAAGGTCCACGCTTTTTAAAAAATCCAAAAATATGTGAGCACATGAAGGCTCACAACATGTTCCTAGAGTTTGTTCCTTCGGTATATGAATTAATATTTGCAGGGGAGAACATTTAAGGAGAACCCGAAGGTGAACAAGTTCCTAGGATGAATCAAAAGACTACTTCAATATTCACTTTTTGGGGAGAGCACCCCGCTTATCACGATAAGTATCACTATTCTATCTTTTTAATTTATTAGCTAGTTATGTTTGCTTTGATTAGAGTTAATAAGTCTTAGCGTTTGAGTCTTAAAAATTAGTTCGATTAATTCTGTTAGTTCGGTTTAGTTAAAATTAGTTTACTATTAAATATTAGGTGCTCTTATGGAAGTCATCCACAAGTGGAGTCAATTATTCTCTATATATTTTTACGGATATGCTTTTGTCTCCACCATGCTTTGTATGCAAGAGAGATAATAGAAAATAAGTGTGGGGAGATCCTCGACGACCAAAAACGTAATTCTTCGCGACCAAAATCAAGAAATTCGAACCAAGACGGAACCATCGACCAAGACGACGAACCAACGCGCCCGACACGGTCCGAAGGGGAGGCCGACCGCCCATATACCGAGCCGACCGCCCCCCCGCCCGGCCCCCACTCAAAGGCTCGGCTTCCGTCCAATCGATCGGTTTGCTTCCTAAAACTTTTCAATTTTCGCAAATTGCTTTCCGTTCCGAATTAAAATAAGTCCTTTCTCATTATGGTATGTTTTCCCATATGAAAAAGATGTCTTGCTAACCCATGAACAAAGTTTTGCATGATTAAATTCCTACATATACCTTGTCACTTGTTGGGATGCTTTAATTGCTTAAAACATGAGAAGTAATAAAGTTAGAATAATGAGATCCTCTTTCTTGTATCTTGTCCTTGGAGAGTTATTTATTTCAAAATATTAAAATCATTAGTTATGCTTCTCCTTTGTGATCAATGATACATCCTAATAGAGCCGAAGCAATCATTAAAGATATATCTAATTAATTGTTGCTTTCTTGTATTGAGCTTTGTCAAAACCACGACCCATGTTGAAATTTGTCTAAAGTCTAAGATCAAGATCACATACACTTTCTTTCACTAAAGTATCCATGCTCTAAAAGTTTTAATCTCTATCTCTCATAATTTTAATTGTTGAAAAAAAGTACAGCTATGAAAAAGCCAAATGTTGAAAAAATTCTAAGAGTGGAGAGAAAAGTGAGAGAGAGGAGAAAATGAGCAAGTGTTCTACGGGGTAAGAACCCCCCTCTCTAAGAAAAGAAAAAGGCAAAAAAATAAAGAGAAGAATAATGTACAAGTGTCCGAGGGTGAGTAGGGCCCACTTCTCTAATAAATAAGAGAGTAAAATGGACAAGTGTCCGAGGGTGAGTAGAACCCACCTCTCCACTAAATAGCTGGTTACCTCGTTTGAAAAATAAATAAATATAAATGCCGAAAAAGGGGAGATAGAAAGATTTTCAACTAGAAAGAGCAATGGTAATAATAATCTTGATTCACATGCACATCTTGATCTATGACTTATGACATCTATCTCCATGGATCCACGATTGACTTAGCAATAAATACAAAGTAAGTATGCTACATGTTCTTGAGCTCCACATATGATATAATAAATGAACCGTGAGGATATAATATATTTTGAGAGACTTGAGAGTGTCACAAAGGAGTAAGTAGAACTATGTTTTCTTTGCAAAACTTATGCAAAATCTCTCCAAGTGACTTGGTTTAAGAATTTAAGGTGATCTGTTTCTAACATTTAATACTCGATATCCCAAAGTGCGTATGACCATGGAGTATAATTATGATCCATTCTTTGTCTACTTTTACATTAAAGTTAGACCATCCTTTTATCGAGGACGAGTAAAAGCCTAAGTGTGGGGAGTTTGTTGACACTTGTTAACGTATATTTTTAATTGTCAACTAAACATGGAAAAAGAATTAAAATATATTTAGATAACCTTATTAGGGGTTTCTACTAATGATTTCCATGAGTTTTGGTAAAGTTGTGATTCGCAGGGACTTAACGAAAAACAGCGTAAATGACGTGTCACACGACCGACGTAACGCAACGCAATCCAACTCCGAAACAAGTCCGAAAGGCTCCGAATACACCCGACGCCAAAGAGTCCCAAAACCCGAAAATACATCATCTAGAAGACTCCAGAAGACACGACGCCACGACGGGACCCGGGATGGACCCCACCCCGGGCCGATCGGCTCGTTATTTGGGCCGATCGGCCCGGGCGTGGGTCGCCAAGTCGCCCCCGCTTGGGAAGCTTCCTCCACCGCCTCTAAGACGCAATCTAAACCGGTTGATTTACGCCGGTTTGATCCGAGGGCGTCGGTAGAAGTGCGGGATTGATTCAAGGATTAATACCACATCGCCGCCGGTTGAAGAGACAGAGGAAGACCCATATATAAAGACCCCTAGACCCCCGGCTCAATCAATCAAGTTTGATCTAAAGCTTCACGCTCATTAAGAAGTAGATCAAGTGATTATCTCGCATCAACTCATCATAATATCGATCGATCCAAATCCGGCTCTAGTCGACGGCCTTAGCTCTAGTTCAAGAACTACAAATAGAAGATTAGACAAGATGTAGAACTAGAAGCCTTAGATTAGAGTTGAGAGTAGAGCTTCAAGTTGAGAGAATTAGAGCGGTTGAGGCGGAGTTGAAGGAAGGCCCTGAGTCGCCGGGCGCCTCCATCTTCTTCTTCCTCCTGGAGTTAGTGCCATTGGAGCGCAACTCGAGATCTTGTGGATTGTTCGACTTCCATTCGAGTAAGTGATATTGTTTCTATTATTCTTAAGGTTCGTATTTCTTTGATAAGATTACTTTGATTCTTGGTTGCTCTTGAGTTAAAGTTGTTAGATTAATGTAAGCGTGGTGCTTAGATTGACTAGCTCATTACGAATACCTTCTATAGGCCGGGTGAAGACACTTGTTAAGGTTGATCGTAGTGGTGACAAAGACTATTGAGTCCTTTGTTACGCCCGCCCCTCGTTTATAGAAATCGTAGGAGACCCCGCGCATTGTTAGCGTAGAACCCCTTTATTAAGAGTTTCTTCATGACAATCCCTCTTGAGAATAATGTTGCAAATGATTTACTTGAAGTGAGAACAAGACCTTCCTAATGGAACTCCTTACCTCTCTTTTTTAATCTAGTTTTAGCCACTCTGGATTTAGCTATACACTTGACATGCTCTCTCACCTTCTCCCCCGTGGATTCGATATTTAAAACCCTATTCCCGGTGAAGTGCTCACCGTATCCGTTAAACTGCGGATTATCCATCATAATATTCCCGTAGGTTAACAAATACCAACACGCCCCATGGCCTCCTCGTAGGCATGGCGGGTATCTGCGATGGATCTTGCAAACCCTACGATGGTGGTGGCGATGGCGGCAGATCCAGAAATTTGGCGGCCCGACGACGACGGATCCACGCCGGTAGGGACCCAACTCTTGATCCATCTCTTCTCTTCCGATCCGATTGGATTTGCTTTCTAGGGTTTTGCAAGCTCTCCCCTTATATACTTCAACTTCGGCGGATATAGAAGGGGACAACCGAGGGGAGGAAGGCCTCCGGCCGCAGGGGTTCTCCGGCGGGCGCTTTCGGGAGTTGGCGGTGGCGAAAGAATCTGACCCAGTCGGGATAGGGATCCCCGAGCATGGTGGTCGCAAGGGAGGGGAGGGGAAGGAGGTGGTGCAGTAGGCGACCTAGGAATTTGTTAGAGCTCCATGGCAATGGTAGCGATCGAGGAGCACTAGCGAGTTCGCCATGGTCGGGCACTGCGAGTGCGCTTGCGTGCAACTAAATACTACTATGTGAGGAGGTGTGCACTCAAAAATTCTAAATTAGGCACGCGCGCACGCTCTCTCGGCCCCTATTGCTGAACCCATGTAAGTCATTGATGAGTGAACATTAGCATATCAGCATCTTCCTAGGATGGTTGATGAGTACACCCAAGAGTCAAAGGATTTCCAAAATTACGTTTTTTTTATATTATATCTTCCTCATAGATTTGTAGCACTAATCAAGTGATATTAATCAACCAGCGTATCTTTTACGGTCATTCCACATTAGGGTCAAACTAGTTTTTTGGTAAGTTATGTGTTGGTCCTGGATTACATCATATCTGAGGCCTATGTGGGCAAATAGTTAATCTTGCTAAGGCTTTATTTAGCTTGGGCGCTCAATTAAATATAGGAATTTAATTTTCGTGCCACTATATTTGGTTTTTTTTCTACGTTGAGCTCTCAACAGGATGGGAACTACACATGTCATATACAGGCCGGAGGAGCCCACAGCTGCATGTGGAATTCCCGCACCAAATTTTATGCAGGTCAATATCACACACGGATCTTGTTTCCCATTCCATGGATGCATGTCCAAATGTACAACTAGTGGTGGAAAGAGCCAAAGAATCGACAATTACAGTCACTTTTTTAAATTCCTACAAGCGAAGACCATGGTGCAGAACAGGAAGGCGACTTAGCATGAGAATGCTGCACTAATGGTCGAGAGCGTGTTGCTCCGCTAGGCCATACTGAAAAAGACCTGCTTCAGGTGTGGCTGGGCGATGGTGCCGCCGAGCTACCGGTCGAGAACAAGCGCTAGCTAGCTGATGGAGAACAGGAAGCTCAGGGGCGAGTACATGCGTGCTACCGCCCAACGCGACAGAGCTAGGGCTAGGTTGCGGGTAGTGCCATCGGTAAGTGGGGAGAGGATGATGCATGCATGTGTTAAAGGTTACCATTGCTAGGGATGAGGCTGCTCTCGCCTGCACTGGGAGGGAGGAGGAAGAAGACCCTAGGCCGATCTGTTCTCAAACGTGTTCTACTCCTCCGGTCGAACCTATGGACCGAAGAAAACAAGTGGCAGGGACACAAGTGGAAACCGGAGTCACATTTTCCCCATGAACTAAATGACTTCCAAACTGCCAAAAAATGCAATCCATGGGTTGAAGTGCCTGCTAGGAGTTGGAGAGATAATAAGGAAAAGAAGTTAATTAATATGGGATTCCTTCAAGACATCTTCATGGAATTCTCCGACGCCATCATATGGTTATCAATTTGGAAACAGACTTCAAGAAGTTGATTCAGCTCCCATTCATCCATATGGAGGTTCTAGTAACTATGTAGCTCACCAGCCAGTAATTGTGGCAGTAGATCCCTACACAAAGGAAGCAGTTAGCCTGGTTCAGCCAAGTGTTCCAAGCACAACATTGACTACGGGGTCTGGCAAGCTGCATTTGTGCTATTGTATTCACACTTTTCCAAAACCAAGAACCTATGTTTGGATTCCAAAACAGTTTGTCCTTTACCCAAAAGAGCCTATGACCACTACACATCTTTTTGAGGCTGATGGACTCAATAGCTCTAGGGTCCAAAAAGTATCAAAACAGCTGACAGGTGACAGATGAAATTTCATCAAACATAATTTCTTTTACGCAGCCACAAATTCAGCGGTTAGGTTGCTATGATGCTAAAGAAGGATCCGAAACTTTGCTCTCCTCATATTTTCCATAACCAACCACAATATGATGAGCACCATGATCCATCGTCCCTAGTTTTGGTGTCAAAGTATCAATAGTGGGATTGCCCAAAATGTCTTGACAGAGTGAAAGTTTCAGGCCAAAGACCTACACCTGAAAATGTTTCTATGGAACGGGATGGAATGAATGATGGCTACTCTATTTCAATTGTTTGGATTTGTAGATCGTTTTCTTGCACACAACAATCATCTGATCGAAAGTGACCCTTACAAAGACCACCCAAGATTGCAATTCAAAATGCAGTTCTCTCAGCAACAAAGCAATTACTGTGATGAATGTTCCAGTAGCTGAAGAAAATGTCCAGATGCACTCGTCGAAAGAAATGTTCCAGCTACACAAGGTATGGCTGAACATGCTGAATTCTAAATTAATACTTTTAGTAGTATATAATAAGCTAACATGGAAATATTTCCTCAGATTCCTCTCCCAATAATATTAATGTGTCAGTGAATATCTTGAATGCTCCCTCGAAGGATATCATTGATTTACCTGATATGTTCAAAAGATGTCAAGTATTGAAGACAGTGGCACACAGAATGCACCTAGTCCAAAATCTTGTGTGGCACTTGTCGAGAGAACGCTGCACTTATGCCCAAGAACGTGTCGCTCTGCTAGGCCATACTGAAAAAGTCCCGCTTCATGCACGGAGGTACGATGGTTCCGCCAAGCTACCAGGCTGATAACGGGTGCCTGCTGATGGAATGAGTACATGCACGTCACCACCTGGCTCAAACAGATTTTGCTCTCGGTGCCCCAAGCTTAGTGCCCCACCCAGTCATTGCCTGTTGAGGGGGGCCTTCCATGCCGCTCGTCTCCGCAACTAGCTATATATTAGTTAGATTGAATTGAATTTACCCGAACCACATTCAACTAAATTTCAAGGTATGTCATAAGTATTATGTGCAAAATGATTAATCCAACACAAGTGAGCGAGATTGACAGCTAATAAAATGGATGAATATAGGAGTGGCCCCATAAGACATATAACCCCCTCCCCTTCCTGAAGTAGCACTGGGGCAGATCCACACAAGTTGTGGCATCTTGCTTTCCTGCTTCCACCTCATATCAAAGAGCTTATCCTGGCCCAAAAATGTTGCATTCGATGCAAGAGGAGGGATGTCAAGGTCAAGGAACAACTTGGTGAAAGATACCTAAGGAAGAGGACTGCCCGCAAGCTTTTTGGTTTAAGAAAAGTGTGAATACACTAACACAAATGTGTACACAACACATAGAGAGAATGACAGAACACTGCACATACGCATCCCACACACGTGCGCACATACCGATGCAGAAGGAAAGGGTGCGCAGTACCGCCATTTAAGGCGACGGTGGGGTGAGGCTGGCTAGAGAACGAAGTTGGACCAGGAAGACGAGGACGGGACGGCAAGGACGAGTACCATGAAGCCGGGCGCATGCAGTGACGGATAGCGGGCGGTGCAGGTGTGGATGGGCCGAGCCGACAACAAAGATCTTGTCGGAGGATCTAACTTGGATACAATCGTAGGCCACGCCAGCGCCGCACGCTGAGTCATGGAGTTGGCGCCAAGCCAAGGATGAGATGACATCGGGGTGCTATAGAGATCGAGACGCATATTAAATACTGATGCACACATGTGGATGACACTGCACATACGCATCCCACACACGTGCACACATACTGATGCAGATCGGGAAAGGGGTGTGCAGTACGACCATTGAAGGCGACAGTGGGGTGAGGCTGGCCAGAGAACGTGTTGGACGAGGAAGACGACGACAGGGATGGGGACGGCAAGGACGAGTACCATGTGCTAGCGCGCGCAGTACGGATAGCGGGGTGGTGCACATGTGGATGGGCTAAGCCGACGGCAAAGATCTTGTCGAAGACGAACTTGGATACAATCAGCGCACCACGCAAGGCGTTGCGTGCTGGCGCACGTAGTACGGATAGCGGGGCGGTGCACATGTGGATGGGCCGAACCGACGGTAAAGATCTTGTCAGAAGACGAACTTGGATACACTCAGCAGACCACACAAGGCGTTGCACGCTGAGTCGTGGAGTTGACACAAGCCAAGGATGAGATGACATCGGGGTGCTACAGATGTCTAGTTAAACATGCTATAGAAATTGAGACGCATATTAAATGAACCCTAATAATTAATAACCAGATGGCGCATGCATTGTATGGCCTGGGAGATTGACGAGGATACACATAGCTAGCACGCAGCAGGCTAGCTGTCCCCGGCGTCGTCCTGGGCTCTCAACCACTAGATGAGGGCAGCGGATCGACCCATGGTGCTCTAGTTAAACGTGCTATACCGGTTGTCGAGCAGCATGCGGTTGATCGAGCCGTAGTATTTGGGATCGGAATTGCTTTATTTAACTCACCTACTTGTCTCTCGACGATTGTATACATATCAGTCGTCAACGCGGTTGATCGAGCTGTAGTATTTGGGATCGGAATTGCTTTTTTTACCTCACCTACTTGTTTCTCGTCGATTGTATACAATGGCCATATATATTGGAAAAATCGCGTCGAATCCAATCCGGGGTTAATATGCATAAAGTGATTGATAACCAATTACAAAAATAGTAAAAAGGTCGATGGAATTGAAGAGAAAATACAAACCTCTTCAAGATCTTATGAAAAATAGTGAGTGCTAGTCTTCCCCTTCTCAAAAGCGAGAACGTATAGGCAGGTGGAGGCACAAGCGCCAAATCATCCCTAGATCTGGCCCTCTTCCCCTTCTCCACTAGATCTGCAGCATGTACACCGAAATGAAAGCCAAATTGATTGGATTAGGGAGCGAGGGGTACATATCGGTGGGGTTGTAGCCGAGGACCGAGCAGCCGCCTTGGTGTAGATCGTCGCCTCCTCGAGGGGTGCACCGCCACGCCGGGGCCACGCTGCCACTGAGGTGCATGTCGTCGCGTCACCAGGGGTTGCGCGCCGCCGCCCGAGGTGCACGCCGCCGGGTCGGTACCACGCCATCGCTGGGGGTGCACGCCATGGCTTTGGTGGCTAGGCTGCCCCCCGCTAGGGGTGCACGGCGCCGTGTAAGCCTTGGCGCAGATGAGATAGAGTGTGTAGCGCTGGTGGCTGAGAGATGAGAGGGAGAAGGGAGGCATGCAGGTTAGGGTTTGGGGGCTCCGGTTACATATGTCAACGGCACAGGATGAATATTTTTGGGCCTATTGAAAGGCCGGCGCAGCCCAAGCTCAGGTTACCTGCTCTGATTCGTCCACAGCGTCCGCCTAAATGAATTTTGCTGTCGGTATCACCGAACATACAGGAAATAAAGACCCACTGAAACAGATTTATTCTATCGGTTTAAGTGTTTTCTTGACAGAAAAATTCTTAATTTATCTATTTTGAGTTTCCAGTAGTGGAAGGTTAAGATCCTTTATGAGTTTTTTTTTTTTTTAAAAAAAAAGCACATGAATACCTTGAAAAATTACACAACAATCTCCTTGTACGCGAAACCAATAAATTCAGTGTGTGGATATTACTTAGGATTATACATTATAGTTCATCAAGTGCACTTACTAGAAAACATGTAAATATCTATGCATGAGTGACAGTTATTTTTTTTTTAGTAAATACATCACTTACTATTGTTCAGAATAATATTACAAAAAATGTTTTGTAAGGAACGACCAATATATTAGGCAATGTTTGGCATAGAAATTCTTGCCAAGTTTGATTACTATTAGTTCGTGAACAAAATGTACAACAATCTACCACCAGAACAACATTTTTGTAGACATGGTAGTCCATCAAAGACATTTCCATAATTAATGTTCTAGCTGAGGGACATTTTTCACTAATATGTCACAATAACAATGTTGGTTGGCTCATGCATGATCAGTACTTCTCTGCATGCCGCATCCTTAGCATTTCAAGACTACATATGACGTGTGTCCTCTAGAGCCTCATGTGGTGTCTCCTCTTCTGTTTCTCACTCGGTTCTATAACATCCTCTAGGGCTTTGGCTCGTAACATGGCTCGCATGTCTACCCACGGCGCTGAGCGGTCAATAAGATGGGAGGAACACGTGTGCGTAGGCCAAAGAAGCTCGCAGTGCGACATGTGGACGTCCCACACTAAATATTTTACAAGTCAGTCACAAACGCATCTCTTTCGTTCCATGAATGCATGTTCAAATGTACAAGTAATGGTGACAAGAGGAGAAAAGATGAGGTGGTTATCAGATCTGATAGGCACTGATCAGGTAGGGGTTTCTGCAGATGTCGTTCAAGTGAACCATGAAAACAGTGTTGATCTTTGTGAGGGTGCTAACAGAAACATGCACCTTGAGGCTGGAAAAGATAATGACACTCCTAATCAGAAAGTGGACCTAATCCAGTCAAGAGCCGTGAAGATCAAGGCAAAACACACAGGAGTAAGGGATGGATCCTCTCTAATTGACTGGCTGAAAACTCATAAGAAAGATAGAACCGAGAAAAAGGACTCAGAACAGAAGAATATTGATTCCTCTGCTGTTCCAAACTCTTACCCAGATATAGATGCTTCTAATTATATGCATCATGATTCTCTACCCTCAGTTGGGGATATGGGCCAGGAAAAGGTGCCATCTACTACCAGTGCCATGCATGGGAATCGAAATGCAAAGAATGACAACCTGGGGCAAAATATGGAGATGGTGGATGGGCTGTGCCAACATGAATCCAGGAACTTGAAACATTCTTTCTTCTCAAATGAAAAATCAACAATTTTGCTAAAGAGAAATGTGATGACTTCAGTTGCCCATGACGACAACATTGAGAACAACATTATAAAGAGTGAGAAGCGCAGGTCAGATGATTTACCTCAAACGGAACCTGAAAGCTCTGTACAGAGATGTTGGACAAAGGTATGATTAAAGGAAAAAGCCCGCTGAATATATAGCTTGATTATTACATTCATTTACCTGTTTTACCTACTTTTGATGACCTGAATTGGAGACCTTCATCCAGTATAGGATTTTTAATCCCTTTAATGCTTGTGCGTTTGTGTCTGTGCCATTTTGCTCTCATGCCACCATGCATGCTGTTGTGAAGACCACTAGAATTTTTTGCACTTTTTCTGACATTTGAGTTCAATAGTTTGCACGCATGCCAATTGAACTAGCAATTTGTGTGTGTAACTAGTTTGGGATGGTAAGTTAGCAACTTATCAAATCCCAAGTGACATGTACTTCTGTTATAAACTATTACGATATATTATTTTTTACAATGGTGGAAATCCAAACTGAAATTTACTCTGCTTCTCTATAATTATTGTACCCTTCTTCTATAGTGATCTAGATTTTGATGAAATTATGAAATCCTCACTTTTCTCACCATAGGTTTCTCTTAATAAACGGAAGATCCAGAATGTGCATGGCCACCCCAAGAAGAATATAACAAAGAATAAGGACAAAGGAAATCAGGAGCTGCAAGAAAAACAAAATGTGATAGATGCCTTCCCTATGGACATTGTTGAACTTCTAAGCCAGAAATCAGCATGAGAGACAGCTGATGACTAACAGTAGTTCTTTGGAAAACTGTCATACTCAACCCAAGGTAGCTGAAGTTGATTGTGCTGAATTTGCAGCCAAGGATTGTCCCCATCAGTGCATCAAATGAGTTCAACACTAATCTCTAGAAGTCCTCACAAGATCATTCGCCATCTAGTACAGAGGCTGCCAATGAGAATCTACATGATTTACATACTCAGGAGTCGTCACAGGTGTCATGCAAAGATCCAAAGACCAAAGACCGAGGTTCCAAACGGTCATCCTACAGAATCACAAATGAAGAATTTTCTTCGGGTTCATGCATTACCCATCACACGGCCTTTCAATGCATAGTCTTCAAAATTACTTGTCCTTGACATTTGGAGTGTATCTAGGAACAACAGATACAATTTCACAAGGATGAAGAAGTCACAATTGCATGTACCTCACCTATGTTTTCACATCATCAGCATATTGTTGAAGGGCCTACTCATAGCTAGAGGGATCACAGGGAAAAGAAGTTAATGTGGGATTCCTTCAAGACAGCTTCAAGGAATTCACCGACATCATCATATGGTTATCAATTTGGAAACAGACTTCTAGAAGATGATTCAACTCCCATTCATGCATATGGAGGTTCTAGTAACTATGTAGCTCACCAGCCAGTAATTGTGCCAGTAGATCCCTACACAAAAGCAGTTGGCCTGGTTTAGCCAAGTGTTCCAAGCACAACATGGACTATGGGGTCTGGTAGGCTTCATCATCAAAGAATTCCTAAACAGTCTGGCCTTTACCCAAAAGAGGTTATGCCCGCTACACCTCTTCTAAGACTGATGGACTCATCAACATCTTCGGGGTCCAGAAAGTATCAAACAACTGACAAGCGACAGATGAAATTTCATCAAACACAAATTTTCAGTTCTTTTACGGCCCACAAATTTTAGGGTTATGTTGCTATGATGGAAAACAAGGATCCAAAACTTGATGTCCTCATATTTTCCATAACTACCCACAATATGATGAGCACCATGATTCGTTGTCCCCAATTTTGGTGTCAAAGTATCATCAATGGGATTGCTCAAAATGTCTTGTCAAAGTTAAAGTTTCAGTCCTACACCTGAAAATGTTTCCATGGAGCAGGATAGAATGGATGATGGCTGTCATATTTCAATTGTTTGGATTCAGTAGACCATTTTCTTGCACACAGCAATCATCCGATCGAGTGACCCTTACAAAGACCACCCAAGAGTGCAATTCAAAATGCGGTTCTCCCGCAACAAAGCAATTACTATGATAAATATGTTCCAGTGGCTGAAGAAAATGTCCAAAGCCACTAGTCGAAAGAAAAGTTCTAGCGACATAAGGTATGGCTGAGCTTGTAGAATTCTAGATTAAAAATTTTTGTTGTATACATTAAGCTAACATGACAATATTTCCTCATATTTACAGGCGTCTTCGAATAAAGTTGTTGTGTCAGTGAATATCTTGAATGTTGCCTCAAAGGATATCATTGATTTACTAGATGATGTTCAAAAGATATTAAGTATTGAAGAAAATGGCACACAAAATGCACCTAGTCCAAAATCGTGTGTGGCTCCAAATGAAGATGAGATCAACATAGCTCAAGATGTTCCCAATGATGACCCCAGCGAGTCTAATGTTTGTAAACCAGTATCTAGGAACAAAGGCAAACAAATGTCTTGGGACAACAACAACCACATGCAACGAGGGTCCAGATGCCTAGCTCAGCCAAGTGTTCCAAGCACATCATTGACTATGCTAGGCTGCATGATCAAAAGGATTCCTAAACAATTAGGCCTTTACCCAAAATAGCCAATGCCCGCTACACATCTTCTAAGACTGTTGGACTCATCATCATCTCCAGGCTTCGGAAAGTATCAAAGAGCTGACAACCGGCAGATGGAACAACTTGGTGACAGATTCCTAAGGAGGAGCAAGAGGACCAACCACATGCTTCTTGGTTAAGGAAAAGTGTAAATACACTAGCACAAATGTGTACACAAGGACACTGCACATACGCATCCAACACACGTGTGCACGTGCTGATGCAGAGGGAAAGGGGTGGTGCAGTACGGCTAGTGAAGGCGACAGTGGGGCGAGGCTAGCCAGAGGACATGTTGGACGAGCAAGACAATGACGGCGACGGCAAGGATGAGTACCATGTGCTGGCGGCGCAGTACAGGTAGCGAGGCGGTGCACGTACGTGTTGATGGGCCGAGCCGATGGCAAAGATCTTGTCAGAGGATAAACTTGGAGATAGTCAGCAGGCCACGCAAGGCTCTGCTGAGTTGTGGAGTTGGCACAAGCCAAGGCTGAGATGACACCGGGGAGTTATAGATGTCTAGTTACATCATGCTATAGCAATCGAGATGCATATTAAATAAACCCTAATAGTTAATAACCACATGGCACTTGCTTTGTGTGGCTGGGGTGATTGACGACAGTACACATAGCTAGCACGCAACAAAGCTAGCTATCCCCGGTGGTGTCCTGGGCTCTCAACCACTTGTTGAGGGCAATGGGTGACCTACGGATGCTCTAGTTAAACGTCCTATATCGGTCGTCAAGCAGCACGCGGAGCTGTAGTATTTGGGATCGGAATTACTTTATTTACCTCACCAACTTCTCTCTCTCTCTCTCTCTCTCTCTCTCTCTCTCTCTCTCTCTCGTCGTTCGTACGATTGTATATGCTGGCCATATATATAGGAACAATTGTGTCGAGTCCAACCAAAGGTTAATATGCTAAGTGATTGATAACCAAGAACAAAAATAGGAAAAAAAAAGTCGATGGAATTGAAGAGAAAATACAAACCTCTTCAAGATCTTCTATATCCTCTTCTAGATCTTCTAAAAAATAGTGACAGCTAGTCTTCCCCCTTCTCAAAAGCAAGAACATACAGGCAGATGGAGGCACAAGCGCCAAATCATCTCAAGATATACCCCTCTTCCTCTTCTCCACTAGATCTGTAGCATGTACACCGAAATCATCTATTGGATTAGGGAGCGAGGGGTACCTATCAGTGGGGTTGCAGCCGAGGTCCAAGCAGCCGCCTTGGTGGAGGTCATCGCTTCTCGGAGGGGGCATTGTCGAGTCGGGGCCATGCGGCCGCCCGAGGTGCATGTCGCCGTGTCGCTACGGATGTGCGCCGCTGCCCGAGGTGCACGCCGTCGGGTCGGTACCGCGCTGTCGCTTGGGGTGCACGCCGTTGTGTCGGTGTCAAGCCACCGCCCCGCCAGGGGTGTACGTTGCCACGTTGAGCCTTGCACACATGAGAGAGAGAGAGAGAGAGAGAGAGAGAGCGGCGGCGGCCGAGAGAGAGGGAGAAGGAACTGTGCAAGTTAGGGTTTGGAGGGCTCCGCATATAAACGTCCGCCCGCACAAGCTGCCTGTTTTTGGGCCTATTACAAGGCCAGCGCAGCCCAAGCCCAGATTCGGCCATGGCGTCCGCCTAATTGAATTTTTCTGTCGGTATCACCGAATACACAAAAGAAATTGATTTATTTTGGCGGTTTAAGTGTTTTCTTGATAAAAATTTTCTTAATTTAACTGTTTTGAGTTTCTAGTGGAAGCTAAAGATCCCTTATGAGATTTTTTTTTAAAAAAAAAAAAAGAACATGAATACCTTGAAAACATTCACAACAATCTCCTTGTACATGAAACCAATAAATTCAGTGTGGGTATTACTTAGGATTATACATTATAGTTCATCAAGTGCACCAAGTTTATGTAACACTTACTAGAAACCAAGTAAATGTCTATGCATGAGTGACGGATTTTTTTTTTTTAGTAAATACATCACTTACTTTTTGTTGAGAAAATATTTCACAAAATGTTTTGGAAGGTATGTATAATATCAGGCAATGTATGTCATAGAAATTCTTTCCAAATTTGATTACTATTAGTTCGTGCACAAAATGTACATCGATCTACCACTAGAACAACATTTTTTGCAGACATGGTAGTTCATCAAAAACGTTTGCATAATTAATGTTGTTCAAGCTGAGGGACTTTTTTTTCACAAATATGTCACAATAATAATGTTGGTTGGTTCATGATCAGTAGTACTTGTTCCAAAACCAGCCCTCCGAGAGGGAAAAAATGTGTTTGGGCTTTGTTTCGATCGGATTATTGTCAATTATACATGTTGTGTAGTTTGTGAGAAGAATAATAAGATTGATTATATATTCGTCGTGTTTCTTTTTGCTTATGTTGTTGATGAAGTTACATATTGGTGTCCGCTTAGAGGCCACGTTAGTTTTGGCGCTTAAGCGTTGGGCGATGGGGTACCGCCTCGCCTAGGGGTGTAGGCGGGTAACCTAGGTGGTGACCAACTGCTCGTAGAGAAAAGCGGCTAGATCACCCAAGGCATGGACGCATGGGGGCGGTCTTGGGAGGTCAAGCGGCGATGCACGAGGAGGTGCAAAGGCGCCGATGGGGGAAGGCGGATCCACCAAGGCAGGGGATGCATGGGGCCGGCGTGAGACGTTGGGCCGGTGGGGGAGGAGGCAACATCGCCGGGAGGCAACGATCGGTGGGGGAAGGAGGCAACAATGCGGGTGAGTAGCGGGCACGAGCAGAGGAGTTCAGAAGCAGTTCGGGCGCAGAGAGAAAACAAAGGCGGAGGGGAGGTCGGGAGGAGTTAAGGTGTCGTTGGGGGTTATTTGGGTTGTTAAATGTGCCTTCTTCTCCCCTTTCTCTGCAGCATTGACCACTTATCTTTTTTTTTTTTTTTTATTAAATATATAAAAGCATATACTAGCTCTTCTACTAAGTATAAAAAGCATATATTAGCTCTTTTACTAAGTAGAAAGATGCCTAGGCCCGCTCCTAGATAGCGCCTAGCGCCTAGAAAAACATGGACCACTTTGCACCTCACGCTCACATGTATCTATATTCCATTTCGGTTCCCCACATATTATACAAATTTGAGTCAAAAATGACTATTTGAGGCCATAAACGAATTCAAATCAAAATGTTGTCAACTATAAATTTTCATAACTTTTTGAGATATAAAATTTTCATTAGGGAGTTTGTCCATAAAAGGTCGTTTACAAAATTTGAATTTCACATTTGAGAGATTTCAATGTACTTTTCGCATGATAAGATCAATTCAAATAAAAAAAGTTGTCAACTACAAAGTTTCATAACTTTTGATATTTACAATTTTAATTCAGAAGTTTTTCATCCGAGGTCATTTGAAAATTTCAAATTTAAATTTTAGATATTCAAACCCCACATTTGAGGCATCAAATAAATTCAAATAAAAAAGTTGTTACACACAAATATTCATAACTTTTTAAGATCTGTATTTTTTATTTGGGTCATTTTTCCATCCGATATTATTTTAAAATTTTAATTTTTAATGTCCAATTTTAATATTTAACGCCTATTTGTAGAGTCGACTCAATAGAGCCACCCTACAAATCTAATTTGTAAGGGGCGCCACATATTAAGCTCGCCCCGCTTATTTGTAGGGGCGGCAATATCTAGCCGCCCCAACCAATGGATTTGTAGGTGCAGGCCGTGCAGCCGCTACAGTGGGTCCCGATACATCCACTGGGGCTACTGGTGTTGCTAGAAATCCTTTTCTACGTAGTGAGTCTTCCTTATTACAAAGTTCACCACACATATATTCTAATACTAGATACAGCCGACAATATATGTCAGCACAGATTATCCAAGAATTTTCACACCTTGATTTTAAACAAAGAAATTTAACACTTGTGAACAAGAATATCATCCGGTTTTCGCTCGTTCGTACCAACGCTATTGTAGCAAGGAACCTTGTAGCAACCACAAGGCCCACGACCTCGATCCACACCCTTCCCTAGACACCATCATTGTCTGTCTTGGATCCCAAATGGGCCTTTTGTTCGTCTAGATGGCCCAGCCCTAGCCACAAGCCCATCATCGTCCTTCCTGCGATGGCCTATCACTAGCTGCAAGCCCGCGCGAGTGCTGATGACATCAGACGTGACGAGGCCGCGCGTCCGTTGGGCGTCCGGGATCATGCCGCGCCCGTGACCACCTGAAAACGTTTGCGTTGCGACTCGTGAATCTTCTCGTAACGGCCGATGTTGAGTTCGTCTGACAAGCTACTAGATGGATGGGATGCGTGTATCGATCATGGATCTATCAGGATCATCTGGTCTCATTGTTTTCCTTCTCCTGTTTGCTTTAAGCTTTAATAACGACTTTTGTTAATCAACTGCATCGTACGTATAATATACTCTAGTGGTAGTCCAATGGCGCCGTCTCAATCTCGAAGAGCACACACGTCCCAATCTTAAAGAGCACACGAACGTTTTTAGTCTTCTTTGTTTGTTGCATGCGAGCCATGACCAAGTTTCTTTGTAAAAGAATATATATATATTAGTTCTATTCTAGTCAAACCGTCTAAAGTTTAACCAAATTTATAGAAAATACATATATAAACTTGATCAAAGGTTTTAGAAAGTTTTACTTAAAGGTGTCATGCAAATACTAGTACTTAGAGCATCTCCAACCGCTTTTCTTTGACTCACTCTTTAAATAAATATTTGGAGAGCCATTTTAAATAAAAAAACATTCTCTATATATTTTCAGCTAATTAATTAAAATAGAGAATAACAATATATTTTGATAAATAGAAAATTGCAATATTAGGAACTCTAATTAAAAGATTTTGGTGACCCTTTTTCTCTAAAATCTCTATTTCCATTCCATCAATCCAAAATCCATATTCTTGTCGTCGATACGGAAATATACGACATAGGATGGAATGATATGATATCGAATAATGATACGAGGCTCTTGAAGTTGTTCTTAGATATGCAAATCAATTACTGGACCAGCGAGCAAAATAACGGACAACATGTCTCGAAGTTGTCCTTAGATATGCAAATCAGTTGCTGGACCAGCGAGCAAATTAAAAACAAAGGACTTTTCTCAAAAACAAAAAAAAAAACACGTCTGTCATCCTTGGGAGAACATTTGCGCCGTTTCTCTAGTGCGCTGCACGAGAGCAGAGCTTCGGACAACCATTGCATTGTCTCTACTAGTAGTACGCAGCACGAATAAATTGTTAGAGAATCGAGCCTTTGTCACTCACTGTTTGGCTAGACTACAAAAAATCACATGTTGCCCCATGCCAGCTGTATGGAAGAGAATCTCTGCGTTTGCATCCTGACAAATGTCTGCTGATGACCAGCATGTGAAAAGGTACTGTTCATTGACAGTACTACTACTGTAATAACCAATGCTTTTGGCAAATAGATGTTGCTAGCAAACAAGATGCAAAGATATATAGTATCCGGTACGCTTCCTTTTCAGAAAGGAACTCGAAATGTTTGTTGTTCGAATGCCAAGGTACCCTGTGCTGTGCTGTGCTGTATGAAAGGGCCTTTGCTTAAATAAAGAAAGCAGTAGGTAAAGGAGCCATCTTTATTTTATTAGTTAATCAAAGACAGCCAACCATTGTGAGTTTTGTCAGTTTTCCAGCTAGGAACATACAAGAATCATCTTTAGTTTTTTTTTTTTTTTTCTTCTGATTTGCCCCCAAATCATTCTAGCTAATAGCTATTATGAACATGTTACGGACTGTTGAGGAAGAAAGCTAAGAGATCAGCAATGGCTGAATACACCATCATTACTCTGTTCTTCCCCCTCCATCCATGGAATAAAATCTACTAGCAGCAGAAAGCGTCATCCAATCCAAGGGAAAGAATTTCAAAGAGGCAGAGAAAGAAAGAGGCAGGCAAGTGAGTAGATGGATGAATGGTTATAGTTACTCCGCCGCTGGTTCTTCGTCGTCGTCCGAAGAGGAGGTCTCCGACGAGTCATTGTGCTCCTCAAAGAAGGTGTCGATGAAGGAGGAGCACTCCTCGGCCCAGCTGCGTCGGTTGGCGGAGGCGCGCCACTGCTGGTCGGCGATCATCTCAGGCGACATCCCCACCGCTGGAGCTCCTCCCTGGTGTGGTGCACGAGGAGTGAGTACTCGCCGCCGGGACCCAGCTGCATGACCCTGAACTCGCAGTTGTCGAAGTTGTTGAGGCGCTCGAACTGCGCCACCGTCCACTTGAACCACTTCATGAGGAACACCCGCGAGGTGAGCCCGTGGGAGACGATCACCAGGTTGGTCTCGCAGCTCGGGTCCTGGTCCAGCCTCCCCATGTCGATGTCCCTCCACAGCGACTCCAAGAAGCCTGCAACAACAATGCAATCCAATCCAATCAAATCAATCCATAGGTCGATTGATTGATATGTCGTCAATGTTGGATCGGATTCGGATCATCATCATACTGGCGACACGGTCGAAGACGTCGGCGGCAGATTCACCCTCAGGGAACCGGAAGAAGAATCGTCCGAACCGCTGTCGCGTCTCCTTGACGGCACGCATGCGCTCCTCGACCTGAAGTTGCCGAAATCCTGCTCGCGGACGCGGCACTCCTCGCGGGCGCCGATGACGCGGTCACGAGGGAAGGCGCGTCCGATCTCGCGGAGCGTGGCGCGGGTGCGCGCGTAGGGGACACGTAGAAGTAGACCTTCCAGTTGCCGCCGGCGGACGAGACGACGTCGTGGATGCGTCGTCCGGCGGCGCGCGCCTGCTCCAAGCCCAGGGACGTGAGCGGGATGCGGTAGTCGGGGGTGGTGGTGTAGGCCGACATGTCCAGGTTCCCCTGGCTCTCGCCGTGCCGCACCAAGATGATGCGCTTCGGCAGACGCCGCGCGCACTGCGGGTGGTGCTGCCGCGTCATCTCGCAGAACCGGCACCCGCCGCCGGTGACTGTGGTGGTGGTGGCGTTTCTTGTTCTTGTGCTGCTGCTGCTGCTGGGAGGAGCGATGCCGTGTCGTGTGATGACATGGGTGGTAGCTGGCGCCGGGGTATATATACAAAAGCCGGTGAGGTGGTTGGGTGATGGGTGGGGGCAGGGCAGCAAAGAAAGCAAGCAGTTTATTTTGTGGGGTTCCGAGCAGCGGCGCTCCGATCACCAGCTGGAGCCATGGAGGAGCAAACAAGGCCGCGGGATTCGACCTCGCTGGCAGCCAAGCCTTACACTGCAAGGAATAATCGGGAGATTAGTAGGAATGCTATGATTACCACCACCAGGCACCACTGCTGCCACAGCACATCATCAGGATAAATAAAAATAAAAATATTGTTGCCAGTTTTGTCAACTCTAATTCAGATCGATCGCTGCCTTCAACATGGCAAGATGAAATAATTACCAACAGCGAGGCTACAAATGAAAGCTAATAAATCAAGTAGACGATCATGTTAAATCTAAATCATTAGTGTACCAGAGGATCTAGAAGGAGTAATAAATAAAGGTTAACATTCCCAGGTGCAAGTTTTTTTCTTTTTTTTTTTCCATAGGGTGGTGACAGTGGCAGACCCGGCCATGCAAGGTGGTCAGGTCAGCTCAACAGCTCACTTGAGACAGAAAATTACGAGTATTCCCCGTGCCTGCCACGTGATCACGGCGGACATCAAACGCGGTGCGTGGTGTGGCTGGCCTGACCGCCTGACTGATACTGTGGCTAGCGTATCCAAGTGTCCTTGCCCCCGTGTCAAGGAGTCGGTGCATGTGCGCCGCAAGGCGGCAGAAGCAGCCGAGCTCCTGCGGCCGGGTCGGTGGGTTGAGTGAGCCACTCGCCACCACCCCATTGCAAGGCGGCACCGAAGGCGCAAAACCGTGTGCGCTCACCACACGGCACCCACGCACCGCCGTCGCAGACGGGAAGGTGGTGCCCCACACGGCCCCCAGCAGAGTCCCAGACATATTCCTCCGTACAGGTAGAGAGGACTCAGGCCGAACTGGCCGAAGAGCAGAGAGTACCACTACACATGGCGCCGACACCCACGTCACGTCTCACCCAACACCGATCGTAACATACCATGATGAACGGTCGCCAGCAAGCTGACCTGTGACGACAGCTGATGCAATCATCAACACAAATCTAACGAAGGAGGAGAAGAATCTACTCCTAGACGACCTATCATCCTACGTGTGGTAATCTAATCCGAATGTCACATCAGTCCATTAGTGAACCGGATTGTCTGCCGTAAATAAAACTCACATTTTTTTTTTATATACCTGACTTGCGCGTTGCCGTTTGCGGTCCTTCATGTAACTGGAAGCTAAAACTGTTGCAACCAACTAATACTATGTTTAGTTACCTACAATAATGCTGCTTCCCAATTGGGGTGGGCAGGTGCATGTGATTCCCTGCAAAAGTTGATCATTTGCAGCAAGCATAAACCTCTTTTGCACCGATAACTAACAGAATTGCACCCATAATAACTAGCAGAATAAATAAAGCTTGCTCTCCTAGTCTAGTAGTAATACAAAGGAAGAATCATGGACATGGAGTGAAGCAATGTATATGCAGGGAGCAAACGGAAACATGCAAGTGTCCCTATGATCGATGATGTCCAGCTCAAGATACTAGGAATAGCTTTGAAGCTTTGTCTTTTGGAGACAGCGGGTTGGTGTCCCCCCAGAAGCAACGTGAATCATGCAAAAGCAAGCGTTCGGCAAGACTATCAAGTAGGCCTAATCTTCCAAGGACCACAGAATCCAGTTTTTTAAAACTCAAAGGTCCCAAATTAATGTCAGCTAGCTACCATCATTTCCATCATCGTAGAATTGTTAAACCACTAACCAATGCAGATGTATGGCTAAAGGTTAAACATGGCAGATGTATGGCTTCACTTCACACCTGTAAACTATGGGGCATGCATGCTAGTTGAGCCCGTGATCCCAACAACACTTCACGTTCTAAGCAAAAAACCTAGGCACCAGGTCCAGCCGTGTAGACCAATATCTGGGCCTCGTTTAGATGTTAGGAATTTTAAAAAAGTAACTTCGGAACTCCCCGTAGAAGACTCCAGAAGACTTCGCTTTGTTTGTGGAAATATTATCCTACCACGGCGAACTAGGCTCAAAAGAATCGCCTCGTAATGTACATCTAAACTGTATAATTAGTTTTTTTTTACATTTTATACTCCAAACATATATCTTTTGGTGTATTTAATGTGATGTGATGGAGAGAGAGTGAAAAAAGAGTTAGAAACTTTAGCCAACTAAACGAGGCCCTGGTCTCCACCACATGTCCCCAAAGGTAGGCAAGCTTTTGGGAGCAAGTCTTCTCCCCTAAGGAAGAAGAACATCTCATGTGGCAATGTGGTGCTCCACCAATGCAGCGATCTGGATAAGCTAACCATGGTACAGCTTGGATTGCACTACAGTCTCGGTCAGTCTCTTCCCATAAATTCAGTCACTTTAATTAACATCCCCGGCAATCCATTAGACTAAGGCACGGCTTAGTGTAGTCTGATAGTTCAACCGTTTGCCCTTTTTTAAATATTCTTTCTGGGCTCCAGGCGCCAGCAGCTCGTCCAGATGGCACGGCTTAGTGTAGTCTGATAGTCCAACCGTTTGCCCTTTTTTAAATATTCTTTCTAGGCTCCAGGCGTCCAGATCACAAAGGCTGGCAGCCAGAGTAAAAAGAGATGGGAGAGCTGAGAGATGAGATGGATGGGCTCTGCCGGCTTTGCTGCTAAATAATGAGGTATTAGGCATGGAAATTCTTTCCGATGACAGCGACTAAAGGTGCCCAGTTTGGCTTGCATGAGGCTCCGCCCCTTCCCTCAGAAGCAAACTCATCAAAATGTGATGGTGATTTAAGACAGCAATGATGATCCAATTCACAATTCTGCACAGAGAAGTAAACTGGAGCATAAGCCTCAAACCCTTAAGTTCAAAAAAAAAAAACCCTCAAATCCCCCAAAGCCCTACCCACCCACCCACCACCAAAAATAGAAGGGGGTGAATAAACGATCTCTGGACCAGACAAGTGATTTCTGAAAAGAACTATGATTTTTTTTAAAAAAGCAGACATTGTATTGAAGTGGGGGGGCGGGGCAACGACAAAACAGCCTAATTTAGTGGTCCATCTGGTGACCACACGCACCTCTAAAGATGCAATGTGACAATTCAAAAGTCTGATGCGTTGCTATGCCTTTCCCTGACACACAAGGTGTCACAGACCCAAATAACATAACTCAGGAGTCACTCGTACCAAATAATCCAACAAATAAACCCAAGTGTTAGGGTGCACTGACGAACATCTTACCTAACCATCAACGAATAAGCAGATTATTGACATACTGCTGCCTTAAATGATATGTAACAACTAACAAACGACACTGAAGAACTACCCTTTCCATGGATATATTCAAAAGAGTTGGAGAAAAAGAGATGATTCTCATGCATGCATCATACTAAGAGCATGGTTTAGTCTTTGGCAAAGGAAAAGGATACTTTGACAAACTATAAACAGAGAAGGAACATCAATGGTTCTCATTCAACAATCAGGGCATATAAACCTAACAAACAATCAGGGAATATAAACCTAACACAGAACATTCATGTTTAATAATGGTATAAATAACAGAATCAGAATCTGGTTCTACTGTAACAAATGCCATTCTACGACAGAGGGCACAGATCAAGTAGAACCACCAAACAATGTCCATAGCGTGGTAGAATTTTTGATGAGCTAGATAATATGCCTGAAAAATGTAGATCATCACAAGGCTAAGGGCAACTGTGAGGGCTTGACCAACAGGACACAATCATAGCAAAAAATGAAGACAAAACAGATCTCAGGATCATGCAAGCGCTTTGTCTGACTAATTTGGGCACCCAAATGCACATCTCATTAATTGGAACTGGTGGTAGGAAATGGGGAAAAGACAGACTGGTTCTGTGCTCATCAAATACTGCATATTATTAATTACCACTGATGGAAGGTAATGGAAAAAAAGATGTAGAATGAGAATGGGAAAATGGTCTAAAAGTACACCATTTTCTTGTATCTAGTAGCCCAGAATTACTAAGCAAAATGGTATTAACATCTTTAGGCTCATCAAATCCGTCTCAAAGAAACAAATTAAATTTCTCCCAAGGTGTCAGGAAGGTATCAGCTCAAAATGCTCTCTTCCTCTGCTGATTTTCTCAGTTACTGAACTTTTCTGTCAATGTCATAAGACCTTTGAGTTAATAATTCATTTTTTTTGTGTGAATTCATCACGGTTTATTAAATGCAGCAGAGCTACAGTGTAGTTCCATTAAATCCCATGTGCTGGAATAGTTCCTGGACTAAAAATCTCACCGAGCTGTTATCACCATGATGTTACCTACATAGCCCTGCACCTCTAGTCATCCCTTGAGCCCTGCACCATCTAGTTCTTCCTAGCTACAACATTTCTAGCTAGAAATTTTACTAAGCTATAGAGTGTCACACTGTTAATAGCTGTCACTAGTAACTCAGTGACTCAGCTACCAATATAACTTGGGTATTTTCCTACATAAATAGTAGGATCATTTCATTACAAATACATGGCTGCTTGTTGAACAACATAGTAAATTCTAAAATAACTGTCGTCCTTTAATGTAAGTAAAGCAAAGAAAATCCGCTATGACTTTAATTACATCACTCAAGTACTGTTCTATAACCACAAGATAGTTAATATGCAGTTTCAAGACAGGGATTAATTCAAATAAGACTACCTGGTCACAGTTTGCAAATTCAGATATACATAGAACTTTTAAAGTGGCAGATAATTTAAAATGGCACTCAGAGATTTTAGTTTCTCATGCGCAACCTATAAAATAGAAAGGGAAAGAAAAATTCTATGTAAGACACATAAATGTATTTTTTTTATATCTGTAACTTATCATGACTTTCAGATTTAGGTTCTGCGTGATAAATCTAACAGGAAGGTGCTTGACGTGTCATGGATAGGATACAACATGACATGTTGTAATATTTGATGACACCAACAAGCAAGGACTCATAGGAGAAGCAACAGCTCTAATCATTAAAATCAAATAAAATAGGATCAGTTGGGGAGGCATTTGTGCTTTGCTTTGGCAAAACGTGAATGACTAAAGGCAGTTGTTAGTGCTTACCCAGAAGGTGCCTTCTTTATTCCAAGATGATCAATATATTCTGCCCTAAGATTGGAAGCATAATCATGCTTTACTTGCTTAAATCCTTGGGCTGAAATGATGAAAACTGAAAATATGTCCACCAGAAAAGTAGAGTTAGTAGCAAACTTTAATAGTAATGTCAACGGCCTTTTTTAATTCTCATTTCCACCATACCATTTTGAAACTGCAAGCTACTTAACAATAAATTGACTTTTCTGTATTTGGGATTGAAATTATAATAACATGTTACTATAGTCTAATCAGATAAATTTCTGTGGGAGCATATATAATCATATGGGTGGGGGTCATGGGCTGCTCAGAAACATGTTATAAGAAAAATCAGATAAATTTCTGTGGGAGCATATATAATCATATGGGTGGGGTCATGGGCTGCTCAGAAACATGTTATAAGAAAAATTTGTTTTGCTGTGTAAGTCACTAAGCCCTTTACATTCAGTATGAACCTTAGCAGTATAAAGAGCAGAATCTTGAGCTTTTTGGTCATAAAAAAAATATAAATCAGGTACTAAAGAAAAATGGAGATTTCTCTTTTTTCCCCCAGTCAACAGGAATAAGTTCTACATGTTCTGTATGAACCAGCATTAGAATTTGACAACAAAATGTTGTTTCCAGAGTAACAGGTAATTGTGCACATA
Source organism: Hyparrhenia diplandra (assembly GCA_015847255.1). Lineage (NCBI taxonomy): Eukaryota > Viridiplantae > Streptophyta > Magnoliopsida > Poales > Poaceae > Hyparrhenia > Hyparrhenia diplandra. The sequence goes on along the minus strand of JADLZK010009451.1, from coordinate 91,111 downwards.
GCTGGGTGGATATGGTTATAGTAGAATTTCGCCACCAAACTGTTGTATGCTATGCTACCTTCTTATTATTATAAATCAAAGCCGGGCAACCGGATATTTCAAACAATTATATGTATTGAAATAATGCACACAAAGAGTTCAGATTTTGAAGTTTGTCTAGAGAGGCCATCTTTTAAGGGACACCATTTGTTTAGCAAATTGATTCATGATTTGTCATTCTAAAATCATATTTATTTAGATATAGTCATCACTTTGCCACATGGGGCAGATAAATGACATATTGCTACACAGAATGGTGAAACAACCTGATCAGTTATGCTTCGCCATATGACAAAGGCTTCGGTGGCCACTGCATTTTTAGGCTTTCACCAATTCAGCAAGCTAATATCACTATCCCATACATACAGCGCCTCACTAATCGTCGTCTGCTTCCCTCAACCACATCATTAATCCCCACACTGCACTATGATGGTACCTTGGCTGGTTATCCGCAGCATCCCCCCTGGAACCCAGATTCTATGAGTTCATATGTCACAGCGCTACCTGCAGTTCAATATCTCCCCAATCTATGCATCTGGGAAGCTAGCCGAAGTGCTCCTCAGCATGCTCGCGATCGGATTGCTCGAGGAAACGCCAGTTTTCTGAATACCCAGGAGGGTCCAATCCATCCAATGAAGCCCCCGCCCGTTTCGCGTAGCAAACCCGATCGAACCCAATACGCTTGAATCGGTCGAAGGAAACACACAGCAAGCCAAATACCGCGTCCCATCCCAATTCCCCCCGCTAGCGATTTGATATCCAGCGATAGCGCCGCCCGCGGATGCAGCACTAGGCGGGCGGAGCGAATCACGGGGGCGGATTAGGAGGAGCAGTCGAAGCTTTGCAAAGCAAATCACGGGGCGGAATCGCGCGCTTACCTCGTCGTCGCCGTTGTCGCTCGCCGTCGCTGTCACGGGCGTGCGAGACGGGAGGAGACGCGTCGGTTTCTGAGGACCCAGAATGGAAAGAAGAGGCACAGAAAATTTTTGAAACTAATTTTTGGCTTATCTTATTCTTAATCTTTGTGTGTGTGCGCGCTACTAGATTTGCGGGTGGGGTGTAGGAGAAGAAGAAGATCCGGCCAGTCACGTGACATGCACGCGTGGCTCAACGACCGAAGGATTTCCACTTGGTTTTATACGCTGACAATTACATTTGTGCCATCCTGACCCTGATCAATGGCGTACAGTACGTACTGAAGACAGTAGGAAATAATCACCGTGCATAACTCCAGGATCGTTTGCAACACTAGACTAGAAACTAGCTCATCGTGTGATAATGGGTTAAATATGAACTAAGAATGAATTTTTTTTTATATGGTATCCTCAAAAGCCATATATGATCAAGAATCCTTCTTGTTTTATTTACCCTACACTCAATCTCCGGTGCCACTAATGGAGGGGTTTATTGCCTCAACTGCCTCACCCACCTTAGCGACGTGTGATGACAGTATCGCTTCCTTGTTCATATTTGTGTCCATGTTATTGTTGTTTGGTTAAACGACATCAGTCTAACTTATTAAATATGGTACATTATTTTTTCTTTTTTTTTTTTTTTTTGAGAATGACACAGTTATAACACGTACACTCACAATACGCACGCACACTCACCCCTACGAACACACGCGACGCAAAACCCTACCCCTATGAGCACCTCCAGAAGGACCGAGCACCCGGCAGATCTGAGATTCTCGAAGTCACCATTGGCGCCGCCAGTTTTAACGGAACGCCGCTACCACTTAATGCATAACGCCGGAAAATCCTAGAAAATCCCAGGAAAAGGTGCGCGAGCACTGTGATTTGAACCCCTGGGTAGCGTCCCACCGACCGGCCCTACCATTGACTACAAGTACAATAAACAACAAAACTGTATCAACCGCAAAAACCCACCAGACGGATAGCCTCATCATTGTTGCCTAGCTATACTATGGAGTCAGAGTGTTCCCTGGATCATCGCTAGTGGGACGTTGTTACCCTCACTTTGGAATGCGGCTTGATGAATACTTTGTACTATAGTCTATATGTACCATCGTCAACAGCTAATAGATTATAGATGGCACGACTACTCCCAAGTTTCTCATCAATGTTTGTAGTGATAGATATGATGATGAAACTTTAAAATCACTTTTGTTCATTGTACTGGTGGTCCTTCTAGAGAGAGAGACGAGAGTGAAGCCAACATGAGTTTCTTTTTTTCCATTAGGAAAACAATCACATTTTGGAATGTGACTTGATGATACTTTGTACTATATGCACCATCGTCAACCGCTAAACATGGCTTCCACGACTTGATGAATACTCGCAAGTTTCTCATCAATGTTTGTAGTGACAGATATGATGATGAAACTCTAAAATCATTTTTATTCATTGTACTGGTGGACCTTTAGAGAGAGACGAGAGTGGGTGGGCTTGAAGCGAACACAAGTTTTTTTTTGGCGATGCTAGCGATCGGACGTCCTATCGCGTGTAGGCCCATCGGACGCCGTTCGCTAGAGCCCACGAAAGAAAACGCTGTCGTCGCCTCGCCCTATCGCCTCGCCTCGCAATTACCGAGGTGCCCGCGCCGGAGCTGGCCGCCGGCGTCGAGACCCACACGGATGTCCGCGCGAGCTCCTCCTCGAATCCTGAGCTTGCGCCGCTGGAACTCGAGGAGCGGCTTCGACGGACGCAGATTGGGCGGAGAGCAGCCGCGAAGGCGGGCGGCGCCCAGCCCACGCGCGCCTGCGGCGTGTGCAGCGTGGCGCGGTAGTCGACGCCACGAGTCCTGACGCCGCCGCCGGGTTGGCGAGGCGCCAAACGCGGGCGTGGACGGGCCGCGCGGGCAAGGTCCGCAGGCAGCGCGTTGAGAAGACGACTTGGCGGGCGCCAGGTCCGCGACGACGCCCTCGGCCGTGTTGCGCCGCGATGCCGCCCTCGACCGCGCCACGGCAGCACGCGGTGGCCACGGCGGAGGAGATCACGGGACGTCAGCCGATGTAGCCCGTCCGCGATTCGTGACGAGGACGGGTCTCCGAGGCCGGCGGGCCGAAAGGGTCGCGCGCCACCGGCGGACGCGGCGTGGTGGCCGCCCGCGCATCAAGAGCGGCCCCACTGATTTGAGAGGCCGCTGGGAAGAGGAACCCGGGAGCCGGGCGGTGGACGACCAAGCGCCGGCGCAAACGACCGCCGGTGGGTTGGGACGCCGGGGATAGAGGAGGAGGGCCGCCATGGCAAAAGGAGTTTTGGGACGGAATGCGGAGGCAGAGCGGCGGGGGGGATGAGGTGCACGCCGACGACGACCTCCACACTGACACCAGGCCATGCCGGTACGACACCCGGGTCCGCCACGCCTCCGAGGCGAAGCACTTGGCTGCCGGCCCCGCAAGGCCCCTCCGCACACGCCGTTGTCGCCATCCCCACGCCCGAGGGAGAAGCACTTGGTTGCCGGCCCCGCAAGGCCACCCCGGCACACGCCGCCTCGCCATCCCCCCGCGCCCTCCGCCCCCTCCATCGCGCGCCGTGGGTGTGCTGGCTCCGCCAGGCCCTGCAGGGCCACTTTTTGCACGCCATCGCCGCCATCCCCCCGCAAGAGCAGTGCACCAGCCGATCTCCATGAGCTCATGGCGCCGAAGTTCCGCGATTTGTCCAAAGCAAAGAAGGTGACTTTGTGCGTTGGAAAGGATTGTTGCAATGGTAGGTTTCAATTGTTTCAAATGTTTCATCTTCTTGTTGCAATCGTTTGAAGTGGATGTTGCAAAAATAGATCACATATATTGCAATATTTATACACGAATGTTGCAAAACGTTTATTCTCAATGTTTCATGTGTCGGTGTTTTCCATGTTGCAAGTGTTGATGTTGCATATGTTCACACCCGTATGTTGCCATTGTTCGCTCGGCAAGTGTTTCACCATTTTTTCCATGTTGCAAATGTTGTTCGTCCGGGGGCGACTTGGGAGGTCGGGCGTTCGAAGTGTTTCCCCATTTTTTTCCATGTTGCAAATGTTGTTCGTGGGGACGACTTGGGAGGCCGCGGCAGACACACAACATGATGTGCGTAGGGGGGCGACGGGGGCGGCGGCGAGGTGCGCTCGTCGCTCTTCCTCGGTCGCGCGTTCGTCCACCGCCGAAGAGCGCATCAGCCCCCACCGGCGGCGGATACGGACGCAGTGGAGAGGCCGCGACGGAGGACCGTGGCGGCGGCTCGTGGCTTGCGGTGGCTCGCGCAGCTCGCGCTGCGGACGCCGGCGGTGCGACAGCAGAGCTCGTACCCACGGCAGCCTGCGGTGGGTCGCGTGGGCGCCGTGACATTGTGGCTAAAGGGCGAGGCCGCGACAGACCGCGGGCGCGGCGGCCGGCTTCACGGCGCGCGAGGCAGAACCAAATCACGACGGGGATCGAGGCGCGCCGAGCGCGCGACCACGAGAGCTTTGCCCGCGGCGGCGAAAGTGACCCGCATCAGTGTCCCGGTGATCGGTTCCATAGGCGTAGGTTGGTCGGCCGGACGCCCGATGGAATTTTTCCCTGACGATGCAACATCTGTGGACAATAATTGCAACATATGTTAACAATAATTGCAACATCGAAAACCATTGCAAACATCAGTCGACATGATCGCAACATTGATAGGAAACCTATTGCAACATCTATAGACAACAATTGCAACATATGTTAACAACAATTGCAACATCGAAAAACCATTGCAAACAACAAGAGACATGATCGCAACATTGATAGGAAACCGATTGCAACATCTATAGACCACGATTGCAACATCTATAAACCCTAATCTACGTGCATAAACGTGTGAACCCTAATCTCAAAGAAACCATGCGAACCCTAATCTCTGCAAAAAACGCGTGAACCCTAATCTCTCGCAAAAACGTGTGACCCTAATCTCAAAGAAATGTGTGAACCCTAATCTCATCAAAAATGTGTGAACCCTAATATCAAGAAAATTGTGTGAAGTGTGCACACAACTTCACCGCCGGCCTCAAGGGGCCTACCGGTCCTCTCGGACTCGAGAGCGAATGGCTTACATTCGCTAATGCGCCATGTGCTAAATTTATATAAGGAAGAGGTATGTGTGCACAAATAAACAATATGAACCCTAAACTTAGCAAACGCCATAAACCCTAAACTCCTGCACAAACGCGTTTCAACCCTAATCTCTGCAAAAAACGTTTCAACCCTAATCTAAGCAAAACCATGTGAACCCTAAACTCGCATAAATGTTTGAACCCTAATCTCAAAGAAAATGTGTGAACCCTAATCTCAAAAAAATGTGTGAACCCTAATCTCAAAGAAATTGTGTGAGCCCTAATCTCAAAGAAAATTGTGTGAAGTGTGCACACAACTTCACCGCCGGCCTCGAGGTCCCACCGGCCTCTCGGCCTCGAGAGCGAATGGCTTACATTCGCTAATGCCCTTTGCAACACTAAATTTATATAAGGAAAAGGTATGTGTGCACAAATAAACAATAGGAACCCTAAACTCAAAGAAACGCCATGAACCCTAAACTCAAAAAAACGCCATGAACCCTAATCTCTCGCAAAAACGCAGTAAACCCTAATCTCAACAAACGCCATGAACCCTAATCTCAAAAAAAACGTGTAAACCCTAATCTCAGAAACCATGTAAACCCTAATCTCTCGCATAAACGTGTGAACCCTAATCTCGGCAAACCATGCGAACCCTAATCTCTCTCAAAAACGCGTGAACCCTAATCTCAAAAAATGTGTGAACCCTAATCTCAAAGAAATGTGTGAACTCTAATATCAAGAAAATTGTGTGAAGTGTGCACACAACTAACTTCCGCCTCGAGGGCCCCACCTAGCCCTCTCGGCCTCGAGAGCAAATGGCTTACATTCGCTAATATACTGCAAGGCGCTAAATTTATATAAGGAAGAGGTATGTGTGCACAAATAAACAATAGAAACCCTAAACTCAAGAAACGCCATAAACCCTAAACTCGCAAAAACGTTTCAACCCTAATCTCTGCAAAAAACGTTTCAACCAATCTAAGCAAACCATGTGAACCCCGAACTCTACATAAACGTTAATCTCAACAAAATGTGTGAACCCTAATCTCAAAGAAATTGTGAACCCTAATCTCAAAGAAAGTGTGTGAACCCTAATATAAGCAAAATTGTGTGAATTATGCACACAACTTCACCACTTTCGCCTCGAGGGCCTACCGGCCCTCTTGGCCTCGCTAACTTCGCTCCGAGGCCACATCTCATCCATGCAGGCAGCATGATGAAACATTTGAAACTTATTGTTGCAACATATGTGTAAAAACACATACAACATCCGAATAAAGAAATGTTGTTGCAACACACATCCCAAACAGATGCAACATATTGAACAAACGCTTGAAACATTCCACTAAAAACATTTGCAACATCCAAATAAAAATGATATTGCAACACACATCCAAAAACAGATGCAACATATTGAACAAACGCTTGAAACATTCCACTGAAAACATTTGTAACATTCCGATCCACTTTTTGCAAAATCCATCTAAAACATATGCAACATACCTCGACAACATATGAAACACTAGAATCGTATGCTTGCAACATGAAAACATTTGCAACATCCCCGATCTACTTTTGCAAAATCCATAAACACTTGCAACATACATCTAGCAACATACTATGAAACACTAGAATCGTATGTTTGCAACATTCATTTTTCGCCCTTCTTCTTCCCTATGACGTAGAGCAGAGTCCCTATGACGTAGAGCAGAGCGGGGATGGTCCGGGTCCAGCGAGCCGGCACCCACAGGATGGTGGTGCGCCCTAGGTATGGCCAGGCCTGCGCTTGCTCTAGATCCGGCCAGCGAAGGCCCCTCTCCTGGTTGCTTGGCCTGGGCGCGTCGGAGGACGAGGCATACGCCATGGCGCTGCGGAGAGACGAAGGCGTTGCGGGAATGGGGGCGCTGCAGGGGATGGAGGCAGTGGAGCGCCGGAGTAGGGAACGACGTGGTTTGGAGGTGCTGCTGACATGATGGCGCCCTAGCTCCTCGGCTCTGTACGACGGACGGCCCTGCGCGGGGACGCCGGGCCTGGCTCGAGGCTTGCCAAAGGAGCTCCCGGAGGCGGATGGACGCCAGTGAGCCAGGCCGGCGCTTGCACACGCCCTCGCAGGGAGGCGCAGCTCCACCCGAGGCGGACTGGGATGGCACCACCGCAGCTGTACACAGCGGCGACCCGAGCTGCTTCGGCGGCCGGGGCTTGGGCGATGGCGCGGCCTGGAGTAGCGGCACGGCGGAGGAAGCTGCGCAAGGAAAGGTGGCAGTACCCGGAGAAGGCAGCAGTGCGCCGTCCGCCGAGCGCCGCGACTCGGAGCGTGGCTACGCGCCGTGCCTAGGTAGGCCAGTGGCCGAGCGGTGCGCCTCGAAGATGGTCGTGGTCTCGTGGATAAGATCGATAGGAAGAGGAACGAGTGGACAGGAGCAGTCCTGTGTCGAAGCGGTCAGCAGATTTTTTTCTTGGGTGGGCCTGCGGGAGGGTGGGCCGGCCGGTGGGAGCGTCCGATGATTTTAACGCGCGTCGGACGCTCTAGTAACAGCGTTACCGTTTTTTTTTCCATTACGAAATCAATCACCAACTAGAATGGTTTATAGCACTCCACGCTTCAACGTACAATGTACCTTATTTATACCCATATAAAATCTCCTTTTCATCGTATATAAACCTTTACAGCACATGCTTACAAAACTTTGAAAACAAGTGAATGAAAAAAAGTAAAAAGTGACATCAACAAAACGTCAATATTCAACCCTACGAATCGAAGTGAAGGCATGCCCATGATGCCAGCAGGAATTTTTTTATATTTTCTAAGTGCAAACACGGCAACTTTTATTCATGGCACTTTGTACAATGTTTAATAACAAACACATAATAACAAACGTGCAACTTAAAGAACAAGTTCCAACAACTGACAAGGATTTCAAAACTTAAAAAATGGAAAGAGTACACAATAGTAGTAGCGTTCACTTGAGGAGGGTGTTAACAATGGACTTGACATTGAGCTTCTTGAGACATAAACCATGGAGCCCGCAGCCAACGAACATGACGGGAGCTCCAGACACATAAACCATGGAGAGCGCGGCACCAACCTTGTCATCAACAGTGTCAAACTTGCTGAGCAGGATGCCATCGATCAACCTCTTCTTCTCTGCACCACCAACAGGCAACAGGCGACAGGTCCGCGAGCTTCTGGTTGAACTGGGTGAGCTGATCCACGGCGTCGTTCCCAACCAAGGCCTCGCCGACGAATGGACCAGGTCCGGCCGTTGGGACGGCGATGAGCTCTCGACAGCGCCCTCATGAGCGGCTCGTTGTCCCGCATCCGCCCAGCGGTGTCGACGAAAGACGGCGTCTGATCGCTCAGGCGTCGCTTCCTCTATGGCCTGCCGCCACCACATCACGTGTCTCTCCGGTACCCTTCTCGAAGAGGGGGATGCGGCCTGGGTGCGTGGAGTGCGCAGTCACCGCCGACGGCGCCGGACGGAACGTGTCATCGCCGCGAGCGTGGCGGAGGTCGTCTTTGGGAGCCATGGCGACCTGGCGAGGTTGGTGGACTTGCCGCGCCGTTCACGCCGACGAAGACCATCACGCATCGACGCCACGGCAGTGTCCACTCTCCTTGCCGCCGTGCACGCCTCGCAGACGCGTCGATGGACCGCTTAGCGTCGGGATGCGCACGAGCCGCCTCATGGCTGCCACACACGGTGGGCGCCGTGCTCGTGAATGACCCCCGCTTCTTGCCCTCCGGGCTCGCCGCCACCGACTCGCGGAAGCTTCTCGGCGATCTCCTCCCGCCGCGTTCTTGGTCATCGGCCTCTCTTTGAGAGATTTGAGCGCCGGTTGCGTGTCGGACCTTTCGATTCTGTTGTTGCCACCTGCAATGCTACGGAACACCGAGGAGAACCAGCCTTTGGTTCTTGGCCCATCTTCAACCGTCTCGAAAGATCGACCTTGCTCCGTCCCCCGATTGACTCGGCGCATTGTCGATCCGATTCTTTGCAATCGGCCGGGTCCGAAAATCCGGCTTCTTCTTGTCCGATAAATTCCCATTGTTGTTCCCTGTTCCACAACCTAGGTTCTTTCCTCTTGTGTTGATCTTCCACGATCTTTATTGGGCCTTCGACTTGTTAGTGTTGTTCTTAATCACGTGAGTGAACCTTGTTCGCCGGACTCGAGAAACTTCTCAAAGGCACGGCCATCTTCCTTCACCTCCTTCTCCTTCTCCCCGAGTCCTCGCCGGAGACACCATTGGAGGCATTCTCGCTTTGCTCCCATCACCATCACCATTGCCGTCGATTCGAATCACCACCACCAAGAGCATTATGGATCGACGGGGTTGTGGCCGGTCCACGGGCGGCGGCATCAACGGGTTCGCTCGGCCCGTCGCCGGCTTTCGGCTCGCCGCTGCGCCGAAGATGGAGGCTCGCCGGAACACGCCGGCCGCCGTGTAGGTGGCACGCTTTGGTTGGTATACCCGCGAACTCGGGCGCGGACGGCGGCGCAGGAGGTCGCCGACGTGAGAGGAGGGCGGAGCACGCGCCGTACACCGCCACGGCGAGGCGAGGCCCGGCCCGGATTGTGGAACGCCCACTTGAGCGCGCTTGCCGCCCCCGGGAGAAGCCGCCCGCCCCCGCCGATGACCGATCCTCGAGGAGGCAGGTGCGGATCAGCTGCCGAATCGGCGATACCTTGCCGCCCAGCCGCCAGCGCCCATAGGATCAGCCGCCGCTACAAGGAAGATGAGCAGCTCCTCCAACATCTTGCCTGCCGCCAAATCTTCGGATCGGTGAGGAATCGCTGATCAAGGAGAACCCCTTTCTCTTCTTGGATATATATGCAGGGCGATACCTCCGATCGATCGGTTGTCTCCTCCTCCTACCCGACTCGATCTCCAGGTTCTTGTTGGACAGTTGGAGCGCAATACAAGAACACGATGAGTCTATGACAAGTGGGCCCCACTGAGTGGCGAAACGATCTGCAGCGTGCACGGTGCGCGGTTGGATTAGTTCTATATTGGGAGATCCGGGCCCACTCATCAGTGAGACGGTGCACGGGAACTCTTTCCATTTGCGGCGGCGGCGAATCGAGCAGGCGCGGCGAAAGCGGCGGGCATGGCGGCGGCGGCGGCGGCGGTGGAGAGCGTGGTGGTGGTCCACAACGTGGCGAAGCGGCACAACGTGGGGACGCTGGCGCGGAGCGCGACGGCGTTCGGCGTCGCGGAGGTGGTGGTGGTCGGCCGACGCGACGTGAGCGCCTTCGGCAGCCACGGCGCCACCTCGCACCTCCGCTTCCGCCACTTCGCCTCCCTCGCCCTCGCCCGCGCCTACCTCAAGGCAAGCAAGCTCGTCCTGTACTGTACTCGAGCAGGCGCCTGGCCTCACCAAACCCCTAAACCCCTAGTCCCCTGTCCTGGCCTGTCCTGTCCTCCGTTTGTTTTGCGGAGTATGAATGTCATGTGTTTGTGCATGTTGTGTTGCAGGACGAGAGAGGGTGTGACATCTGCGGCGTGGAGATCACGGAAGACGCGAAGCCGGTGACCGCGCACCCGTTCCATCGAGCACAGCGTTCCTCTTCGGCAATGAGGTTGGTGGGTTTCTCGTCATTCAGTGCCGAAGTGAAGTTAGGTTGGCTGGTATGCAATGTGAATTGGGGAAATTGCGAATCACGGTATGGCTTAGTTTAGTGGACTGAGATGGAAATTAGCTCAATTCAGTCACTGAATTCACTGCCATGTTACTCACTTATTTGTGTTGGCCATTAGGCACTTCTAAATTTTGTGCAGGCACCAAATGCCTTAAAATTAGCATTCCTTTTGATGTTTCAGTCATGTATCTATTGAAGTCAGCATAGTATTCAATAATTGATTAGCTTGCCCAAATTGTAATTCTAGGGAAAAATGCAATTAAGATGTTAGCTAGAGATTGAGTTCAGTAATGTAAATTCTATTAAGAGGCCATTGCATTCTAGTTTATCCTAGTTTCACGATCTTTGGGATATGGAAATATGTTGAAATCTCTTGTCCGCCAAACACTAGTTTTTGTGGACAATGTAATCTATTAGAACATTGCTCAAAAAGGTAAGAAGGAGAAACCAATCCCATGTCTCAGGGCAGATGAGTTCAGAAAAGGATCCCATAACCTGTACAAATTACTTGAATGTTCTTGCAAACACAAGACATAAACTCAATGATGTATTTCATAGTTACAATTACTTGTACCACAATGCTCCATTATTTTACTCCTGTTCCAAATTATAATTCACTTTGACTTTTTTGGTACATCCATTTTGCTATGCATCTATAATAATATGTCTAGATACATAGCAAAATGCATGAATCAAAAAAGTCAAAGCGACTTATAATTTTGGGATAGAGGGAGTAGATTAAGATATTTTATTGCTCCATCTAAAAAAAGATGTTTTATTGCTCATTACAATATTTCGGTTACTAGATTAAAAAAAAACTTTTGTGTTTGCGGTTAAACTAATACACATTACGAGAGCATAGCTAACACCTATGTCAAGGACGTGGAATCCTCGACTCACGGGACCTCGGCTACGTAGCTCGTAGTCGTCGGCCGCCTTCTCCGGTTGGGGTTATGCCCCTAACCCGCAGCTTAAGAGACTAGAGGTAGGAGAAGGATTAATTCTTCATTGATTGTAATAGTGCCGCATACATGAATATATGGCCGGTGGCCAATTACAAATGGAGCAAGTCTCCTTGATTCTCTCTAGCCTGATAGACTTGCTTCTTTCCTAATCTTAGCCATCTTTCCTAATCTTAGCCACTTGCTATCTGTGGCTGATTCAAGCGGCATGTCTTCTGCCGCCCTTTCGCTTTTCCTCTACGTGGCAAGGCCGCGGCTGCCGGACCGGACATCACGCGCTGGCAAGGCCTAGTGTACGGTTTACCGCGTACATGACATCTCTCCGGCCTCCAAAACCAGGCTCGTCCTCGAGCCGAACTGTGGAAAGCTGGCCGTGAAGTCTTCAAGCTCCTCCCATGTCGCCGCCGCCGCTGGTTCACCCCGCCACATCGACCAGACTTGTTTAACGCCACGCTAGGCGGCCGCCAAGAGACGTGTGCAAAGCGCATAACCGCGGGGCGCCGTTGGCGTGGCGGCAAGATCGGGAGGTTCGCTGGTGGCGCCCACAAACTTCCCCGAGACACGACGCGGAAGACGCCGTGAGTCCGCGCCGCGGCGGAAGCCGCAGCGGATCGCGCCGACGCCACAAGCTTTGACTCTCGACGACGTAAATGGCCACATAGCGCTGGCTGAGCTGCCCTGCGTCGAAGGCGGGCAAGAAACCCGACGGCCGGGCCAGAGGGCGCAAGAAGAGCCCACGCCGCCCACTGTAGATGACCCGCCGTGGTGCCGATCGTAGGCGCGGCGCCGACTCTTGAGCCGGTGGGAGACGGGGAAGTGACGCCGCCGGAGGAAGGGGCCGCGCCTTCCATCTTTGCGCCACCGCTGGTACGCGACGCCGCTCAGGGACCGGATGGTTGGCGGTCGCGGCGATACACCACCCGGAATGAAGCGGTCGCAAGGCGATGACTGGAAGGCGTTGTTGTAGGTGTAACGTCGGCCACTAAGCCACCCCGAAAGCATCAAGCCGAGGGCGGCCGCCGGAAGCGGCAAGGTACATGGCGATGACGCTGTTGGGCGCTTCTCCGACCGCCGCCCGTGGTGGAAGGGCGGAGGACATGAAGAGCTTGGTGCCCGTGAGCGCCATCACCTTCGCCCCGTAAGGCCGGCGGTGAACATGGGTCGCGTCCGAGACGGCGGATCAAGGGACGCCAGGTGCGGCACTACTTTCGGGCGGCAACGCCGCGCCACCGATTCACCGGTGGCGGCGCCGCCGGGATGAAATGGCAGTACTTGTCGAAGCGGTCGACGACGGTGAGGATGACCGTCTTGCCCTCGGGCGCCGGGCAGCGCCTCGATGAAATCGATGCCGATGTCCGACCACACGCCGAATCGAATGGTCGTAGAAGACCGGGCCGCCGCAAGTGATCGGGACTTGTACTTTTGGCACGTGCCGCACGCCTTGACGAAATCCCGCACAAACACGACGCATGTTTGGAAAATGGAAGTCGCGCCAAGTCGGTGTAGTGCGTAGGGACGCCTTCGTGGCCATCGTCCGTGGATGGCGACCCGCGATTTTCCGCAAGAGGTGACGAGGCCTCCCCATGATGAGGCGCCCTCCATGGCGACCATCCCGCCCATGATGGACCACTTCTGAGCGGGACGTGTGCCGCGCGATTTCCTCGCAGGATGGCGACGAGGGCCGGGTCCAGCTTGGGCTTGGCGTAGACGCCGCGATGAGTCGAAACGGGGCGCGGAGATAGCCATCGCGCGCCCTCCTCGGTGTCCTTTCGGGCGGGGCGTCGGCGACGCGGTGTTTAAGTGGCGCCCGAGCGGTACTCCACCTCGAAGTCGGCCGAGGAGCTTCCCCACCCAATGGTGTTGAGGGATGGTGGCCACCCGGTCGTCGAGGTACTTGAGACCAAATGGTCGATCTTGACGGTGAAGCGCCGGCCCCACAAGTATGGCCGCCAATGGCGAACGGCCTGGACCAAGCCGATGAGTTCAGCTCATATAGGCGGCGAGGGCGCGATGCGGGGAGCGACGGCCGGGCCGGCAACGCCGACCGGTGCCCTCCCGGACAAGCACCCCGGCCAACCCCCGTGGAGGACGACGACTCACCACGAACGCTTGTCGGTCCCGGCATGGCGAAAGCACCGGGCGGAGGACACCGCCGCTTTGAGTGCCGCTAACGCCGCCATAGCCGCTGCCGCCCCGCATTTAAACCATCCTTCTTGAGGAGGGTCGCCAACGGGCAAACACGGTGCCGTAGTTGTGGACGGCGGCGGTAGTACCCTGGCGAGGCCGAGGAAGCCGCGAACCGCCCGACCGAGCGAGGTGGCGGCCGGGCCGTGGATGGCAACCACCTTGGTCGGATCCATTGGCGACCGGCCGCCGAGATGATGTGGGTCGGTAGAGACGACGGGCGCCGAAAGAGCACTTCGAGCGCTTGACGGCAGAGCCGGTGGCGCCGCAGCTGCCGAGAACCGCATCGAGATGGCGAGGTGATCGCCCAGTCTTGTCAGAATTAGAATGTCGCCAAAAATACAGACAAACCGGCGTAGGAACGGTCCAGCACGCCGTTCATCGCCGCTGAACGTGGCGGGGCGTTGTGTAGCCTGAACGCCATCACGGTAGGAACTCGTGTCATCCGTCGCGCGGCGGAAGGCGGTCTTGTGCATCCTCCTCCCGCCGCATCCGCACCTGGTGGTAGCCGGACCGAAGGTCGAGCTTGGTGAAGAACTTACGCCGTGAGCTCGCCGAGCGCCTCCTCTACCACCGGATCGGAACGCGTCTTTGATGGTGAGGGCGTTCAGTGGCTCTCAGAGTCGACGCAGGTTTCCGCGAGCCATCGGGCTTCTGACCAAGAGGACCGGCGACGAAAACGAAGAACCATTTGCGGCGCGATCCTTGCTCGATCATCGCGGCGCATTGCCGCTCCCGGCCGTCCTTGTGGGCAGCCGGCGGCAAGACGCGGACAGCCGACCGCGCGCGCGTTGGGCTGAGGAGGATGCGGTGGTCGGGCGCGCTTTGGGAGGTGGGCCGAAGGGGCGGCCGCTGGCCCCCAAACGAGTCCGGGGAGGGCCTCGCCAGCCAGCGTCCCCGGCACGGTCAGCGCACCGCCGGCCGCGCACGCTGGTGGTGCCTGGCCGGGAGACCGAGCGCCCGGGCGCTGAACGTCATGCGCGCGGCGTCGGCGAGGTCCTACACGACGGCCCCCAGGCCCCTAGCTGCCGATGCGTCCGAGGATTTATCGTACCCGCCAACGGCATGACGGTCGAGATCGGCCGTATGGTTCGCCGACGAGCGAGCGGCGGCGGCGGCGACGCCGACACAGAGATCCGCCAGCCGTTGGCCACCATGGCCGCGGAGGCGGGACGGCGCGATGGGGAGGCCCGACGGTGTGCTGCCGCCGCGAGATGAAGTTGTGTGTATCGCCGAGTCGACGCCACCAGGGATGCCGGGCGAGACCGCGATCTCGCATGGTGTCGGCCGCGCAACCCCGCCACCGCCGCGAGGAGAAGATCGGGCGTGGTCTCGCGGCCGCTCTTTGTGGCGTCCCGGTGTCATCGATCTCCACCCCATCCACGAAAAGATACGCCGCAAAACGATTGTGGCCCGTAGAATACTTCCGTTGCGCTAAAAACATAAGCCTTGACGACGACGATCCGCCATCTCCTGGTGACAGCGGCGGAGCCCTCGCCGGTCGGTCTTTTCACCGGCGGCGCCGGGCAAGCGTTAATCGAGGTGGTGGGAGCGCCGGGCAAAATGGGGACGGGAGGGCGCGCCAAGAGACCGCGCCGCCGGCCTTGTCGCCGCTCTCGACGCGGGCGATCTCCACAGTTTACCTCCCTCGCAGCTCATCGCGGCGCCGAGAGTGTCGGGTGGAGGATCCGCACCGAAAGTGGCCGAGCGCGGCAGCAACCCCGTGCAGAGCCGACGCTGCGCCTCCTCCATTCGACCGGGCGCGGGGTAGGAGTTCCCGAATCGGTTGGAGTACTTTTCACCGAGCCCCGTGGCGGCGGCACTCGGTGAGCTCGAAGAAAGGCGCGGACCGCTGTTCGGCCCGGAGCGCAGGTTGAGCTGCTCCTTGAACCGGCGCCATGACGGGTGCCGCCATCTTCTTGCAGTTGGATGTACCAATGTTGCGCGATGCCCTCGAGATTGTACGAGGCCATCCACACCGCCCCTCCCAAGGAACGATGTTGGCGAAAAATATGACTCGCACTTGTTGATGAAGAGGAGAGATCGGTCTTGCCATCAAACCGCGGAAAGTCCCACTTCGGAACTTAGGCGGGCGGTCGCTGTCGCGAGGGCGTTTCAGCACGGCGCCGAGGAGGACGACGACTGGACTTCTCCTTCCAGCCGGAGATGTCGGCCCGCATCTCCTTCATCATCTTCACCACGCGGCCGGGGTGTACTGACATGGCGATGGAGGCGAGGGAACGGGTGGGAGATGGTGGTGGTGTGGGCTGGTGGGTGGTTCGGTGGATCGAATTGCTGTCGCGAAAGATCGCCGGACTCGTGATACCAAGCTGTCAAGGACGTGGAATCCTCGACTTCGCCGGACCTCGGCTACGTGGCTCGTAGCCGTCGGCCGTCTTCTCCGGTTGGGGTTATGCCCCCAACCGCAGGCTTAAGAGACTAGAGGTAGGAGAAGGATTAATTCTTCATTGATTGTAATAGTGCCGCATACATGAATATATGGCCGGTGGCCAATTACAAATGGAGCAAGTCTCCTTGATTCTCTCTAGCCCGATAGACTGCTTCTTTCCTAATCTTAGCCATCTTTCCTAATCTTAGCCACTTGCTATCTGTGGCTGATCTGCAGCATGTGCTGCTGCCTGCTCGGCCTGCTCTCAGGCCGCGGCGGCTCGGCTGCTCGCCGGACATCACGCTGCGCCTGCGCCTAGTGTACGGTTTACCGTACATGACAACCTAACAGTGCCCTTTATTCGAACTCAGTCCCTCTATTCCTGTTCATTTCATCCTATAGGGTACAGGACTCTCACAAAAAAAAAGAGTGTGATATCTGTGACTTCTTTGTGTACATTCCTCAGTATGGTGGTGGAACTGCATCTCTCAATGTTACAGTTGCAGCCTCAATTGTTCTCCACCACTTTGGAGGTAAGAGTTTCCATCCTGCTCCAGTCACCACCACATCTTTGTTAATGTATAACAATCTAGTCAAGAGTGGAATTTGTGAAGCTGCAAATAGTCATATAAAGTTTTTGCTTTTGAACTTAATTGTTTTGTGGACCTGCAAAGTACTAAACTTACATGTTCCTACTCTAAATAGTCACATTTCTTTCTGCCAGCCATGGTTGGGCATTTATTTTTGGACTTATATACATTTATCTAGGGTCTAGGCGATAACTTTGGTGATTTATGACTATTTTGTACACTTTAGCCGTATATACTATGTTACTCTGAAAAAGTTCTAGTCGAATTTTTCTACAACAAAATTTTTATTTATATACTGATGTTACAGGGTAAAACCTGATCCATTATGCTGTCTCGTGTGGTGGTGGCTGAATGTTTAACTAATCAAAATATTTGAACTGATTTGCGTATATGTAAAGCTTGTTTGGTGAGGGCTGTATGGATGATTGAATATTACAGCTGCAGCCTGCATTTCTGGTCTTACAAATTCCGCTATGCTAGAATTTGTTTTAGCTGTCACATATTTTATTTTTTGCATGATTATCCTCATTGTGGGGCATGGGCATAAATTGTGCATAAGAGCTTGCAGTAATCTGTACTCTCCCAGTGTGCCAAGTAATTTACCTTTGTTATTAGGTGTTCTTCTAATATTATGAAACAAATTAATGGACTGACCACTAGATTCATGAATAATTTCTTGTAAACCTGATTCACTCTAATTGGTTTATTGAAAGCACATTATATCAGAAACGTGGGGACTGGTGGTTGTCCATTGATTCTATCTCAGCTGTTTTTCATTTTCTCGGTTTGTAGAGGCATGACAATATCACATGTGATTAAAAGATACGTCTAATCATAACCACACACTTCAAAGTTTAATCTCTGAAGTTGAACTTGATAAAGTTCTGACAGCCATTTGTTCATAGAATTGCCAGTGATCCTAAGGTTGCATCTACATCCTACGGTCACCTAATTTGTTTTGCATGGCTTTCTGCAGTCTGGGCTGGCTTTCCTGAACGAGGCCGAGAGGGCAATAAATTCATCGTAGCTGATAGACCACAGGGGCACTCAAGGGGCCTTTACTGCACAGACTCAATTGAAGCAGTGATTGAAGAGCGGAAAATGCGAAAAAGAAAATGCTTGTGATATACTTGAGGAAAATGGAAGCAGCCAGTTTCAAGAATCAAATGGTCTAGATTTGATGTTTACAGACTAGATGACAATCTTACATCTCCTAGCGTTGGTGTTGATAGCACAAAATTTGCAGGACTACAATGCATGGCAGGAATGTCTTTCCAAGCTAAAGAAAGTAGAACACTTTTATTTTACTAGCTTGGCATGGAGAAGGCCATTGAACTTTTGTGAAGCCAAGTGGGGATGTTTAATAGTGTATACCTTGAAAACAAGGTACTGGTAAAGCACTAGTTTGCTCAGATTGTTTAAGTTTTATGTTGTAAGCAAATATACAATGTGTTGCCCTTAAAAAAAAGATGTGTTCCATGTTATCAGAATTCCTCTGTTGTAATGTACCATGTAGGCAGTTGATTCTCGGTATCTGACTTCCTCATTCACGCGAAGTTGGATGGTTTACTTGAAGAATGGTTTTTTCAACATTAGCTTTGGGCACTTTGTATTTGATCTTCAGTTATGAAGTTTATTTCTTGTTTGTTGCCATCCTCCTGGATCTGATTTTTTATCCTTAAATACACACGTCTTTGTAAACTGGTTGTTGTGATAATATAATATATGTGTTTCTTGTCAAAAAAAAAAAAAAAAAAAAAAACTCGCATCACAGAAGCTAAGCAACTGAGTATCTCAGAATCATTGTCATACATCTTGGCACTCAATGGTTCTGGATAAATGATTTTGATGTCAGGTAATCCTGCCTCAGCAAACAAGTGCAGGGCCAAGCCTTCTATGAACATATCATCAATTGGTGCTTTCCCTGTGAACATCTCAAGCAGAGTAACGCCAAAGCTGTAGGTATCACCAGCAATTGATGCTTGACCACCTGCTCTATATTCTGCAGGAATGGAAACATTATGACGTCCACAGTGCCACAACAAGATGAGACATCTTTCGTGCTTGTGTTGAGCTTTCTGCTGGCTGTTTGATGTGTGCCTCCTATGGCTACAAGTTTTGTGAAGGGTCCACTGATGGTATATGTAGGATGTAGCGGACTGTAGAGACAAATTATTGGGTAATTAGTTGTAATCAACAGTTGCAATGGCTGTGATGTTGTAATGGAACTGTTAACCACTGGTGTCGTGCTGTGGCGCCATTTTGTGCATTTCCCACCGGAATTTGAAAATGAAATTGGCTACTGCCACATGTTTGAGTTGCATTTAATGCTGTGTTTGAATTTGAACTGTGATGGTCGTCTGATGCTCGGCTAAACCTATTGGTGTCGCGGCTGCTTGAAACTGTAGAAGCGGCAGATTGTAGTCGGAACTTGGGCAACCGAAACTTGGGCAGCCGAACCGGGCCACCTGAGCTTTCGTCGAAGGGCGACGCCGCATCCACCGCACTGGTACACTGGGGCGTCGGGCTCCTCGAGAACACAGAGGCACCTCGGGCACCTCACGAGGCGAGCCGCTGTGGCGTTTGAATTTTCCATGGGCCGACCGCGACACCCTCCTCCGCGGTCCTGCGACGGCGCCGGTGATGCGGACCTCTGCTGATCGTAGGGCCGAATAAAGCTTAAGATGTTGATTTGTTTTGAGAATAATAAAGGAGTAATTTGGTTGTGACATTACCTCTCTTTCGTTTTGGTATGCTTCATCTGATCTTTCTAGCATCTTCATAATTTGCTTTATTGTTGGCCTTTTCACCCGATCAAATTTCACACAGAGTAGACCAATCTAAATACATATTTTTATTTGTTGGTAATTAATATCTAGGGATGTATTCCTTTGTGCTTTTCTGAGCTTCCAATTGTTAAGCACCTGCAACGTTAGATCACACATGACACGTCTAGAAAGTATAGATTATGAAAAAAAGGGTCTTTGCCTTTAAAGTAGAGTCATAAGTCTCTTACAAGGTCAATATATTGCTGGGATGTTGTTTCGGTCTCATCTGTTGGGTAATCCTTGAGGCCCGTAATTATCTCTATGATTATTACCCCCAAGCTGAATATGTCAAACTTTTTTGTGATCACACCTTTTTCTATGTACTCCGGTGCCATGTAGCCTCTGCACCGAATTAGCAGTGTGTCAATTTGAAGCCACACGAAAGAATGTAAACTGAAAAAGGCATCCCGGTGATGAAAAACTAGGTAGCATTTTACTTACGTTGTTCCCATACAACTCGTAGTGCATGTTCGAGTTTGATCTTCACCAAAGAGCCTTGATAAACCGAAATCTGCAATTTTTGGCACCATATTGTCATCCAGCAATATGTTTGCAGGTTTGAGGTCCCTATGAATAATAGGGGTAGCTTGCCACTCCACATGAAGATAATGTAGACCATAACAAATGCCCTCAATAATTTTGTAGCGTGCGTTCCATTTCAAGCCCAGAGGTTTCATCTGTATTTGTAAAAGAGCATCAGAAAAATGATTACTAAATAAAGTGTTAGACGATAGAGTTTGTTAAGCCACCGGTTGTAGTCTTGGCTTGTAAGTCAAGTATCTTTCTTTATTGATGTTGATTCATGTGATGTAATCTTTTAATTGTTGTGCAAGCCATTCCTGGCTATATTAACTTGTACCGATCACCTCTAGGAGGCATCTCATTCCACCAATTCTCACATAAAGTACATGTTTGTTTTCTGGATAACATATGAGTAGGAACTATGCTCTAATATAACTGCACTTCGAAGTTCAGGCATGAAGGAAAGAAATAGAACAACGTACTGTGGTACCTGAAAGATGATCACGAAGACTTCCCTTTTGCAAGTACTCCAAGCATAACAACCTCTCTGGCTTCTCAGCACGAACGAATGTTCCATTGTGCCGTACAAGTTTCATCTCTGTTTCATAGCAGTAGCCTAAAAAGCTGCACTATATTTGGGTGTTCAAGCCTCATGAGATGCTGGGCTTCGTTCTCGTATTGAACATCCTGAAGCCCTGTGATTGTTGATGCAAACCTCTTGATAGCAATCGTATCTCCATTTGTTAGGACTCCCTGTTCAAATTTAGCTCTCCTATTGGTACGTATAGCTTAGCTGGTAAAAGATAGAAAATATATGATTTAAGTAATAATTACCTTGTACACCTTACCGAAAGCACCTTCGCCTATTAGTTGGTCATCAGAAAAATTGTTTGTGATCTGCCTTAACTTATCTTTTTTTTTGACAATTACACAGTACAACGCAGACGCTCACAACACGCACGCACACTCACCTCTAAGAACACACGTACGCAAACCCTACCCTATGAGCACCTCCCGGAAGGAAAGCACCGGCAGGTCTAGAGATTCCCGAAGTCACCATAGGCACCTCGTCGTCGACGGAACGCCGCTACCACTTAATGCATAACGCCGGAAAATCCCGAGAAAATCCCAGAAAAGGTCACGAGCACCGGGATTTGAACCCGGTGGGTAGCGTCCCCACTGGACCGTCCTACCATTGGATTACAAGCTAATTCGCATCTGCCTTAACTTATCTAGTGTTAAGTTGACGCTCCCCAGCCTACTACTTGCGTTGGAAACTCTCCGAGCATGTGGTAGGCCTGCCTCTCGTCGGACATGTTTCCCTTCTTCGCTAGAAACAGGGCGACAACCAAAGCAGACTGACGAACACCATGCGGAGGTTGTCGTCGCGGTGCCGTGGCTCTCCTTGAGGTTTCAGCCCAGCCCAACAGCCAAACAGCGCCACCATCCTTAGCGCTGCTGCGGTGGGAGCCCTTCACCATGGATTGGAAGCAGAAGATTTTCTTCTACTTTGTCGATGTTTGATCGTTTCTTGAAAAGGACAACAACAAAAAAAATGTTTGCCGAGATGATTCCCATAATTTCTTCGAATTAATTTACAAGTTTTCATTGCACCGGCGCCAGTGGCTGCTATCGAGGGAATAAAGCTTTCCTTTTTTTCCTTAAAAATTCAAGGGAGAAGCTGTGGAGCTGGGGTTGTAGGAACTAAAGCATAAGGGGTTCGTTTGGAGTGTAGGAAATTCATATGAATACTACAGAAATTTCATAGAAATTAGTTCAATTACTAAGATCTTGCGAATAAAACACTGTTTTGGCATAGTTAGTACTTGAAGGTTGAAGGTATCCTTGTGGCAAAATCCGAGAGGCAAAAAGTATAGATAACACAAATTAAGACATGTTGGATGTATCCTTGCGGCTTACTAAAAGAAAAAAAAAGATATATCCTTGTGGCATAAAATTCAAGGGACAATGGGCAACTTAGTAGATCCTACCTTGTTTTCGTCGTCCCACGAGATGCTGCTCCTGGAGATGGCTGCTAAGATCAACGTCCTCCCGGCAATCTGCTGGATCCTCCCCGTGCCATGGCCAGTCTTTCGTGCTTTGTGCGCGCCACAGAAGGAGAGAGATGGAACGGACAATGAGACCGACCTGGTTTTTTTTTTTATAAAAAGATGAGCAGAGCTGATTGGCAAGACGCGTCTACCAGCTAGTATGGTAGAACTAGCAGTCATATTGACCTCTAGTAGAGAGAGGTTTGCAGGGCCATTCATCTTCACAGCTGTACTGAATATTTTGCGCGCCTTCCCGTGCTCTAACCACGAAACTCCCCGGACCGTACGGTCGTAACTTGGATCCTGCCGTGGTGTGCACGTGAATAAAGAGTGAAAAATCCTTAACGTACTTCTTCTAAATTATACTCCCTCTGTCCCTAAATGTTTGTCTCTAAAACCGTGTTTTCCTCACAAACACGCGTTTCCCGGGCGACACACATAAAGGGACGGAGGGAGTAAGTTTTTTATTTTATTTATTGAGATTCAAATATCTCATGTTTAAGTTATTTTAATTTTCATGAGAATCAAATATCCTCATGTTATTAACATCGGGTATTACTATGAAAATGTAATTAGTGAAGAATCTAATGATACTTATTTGGTCTTATAAATATTATCATTTATTAAATAAATTTGGTCAAATCTGATATGCTTTCACTCTCAAGAAAGTTAGAATTTGAGATATATGGTTCTTTTTCCTGCATTTCAGACATGGTTGATCGATAAGATTTGGGCATAGGAGTCTATCTGTTCTAGCATATGAAAGTGAGCTTTGATTTCTCATTCAATTTATTCATTGCTCGATTCCTGTAACAGTGGGGTTGGGCATATATCTGCTCTTGTTTACGAAAGCCAGCTATAATTTCTTAAAGATTTAACGCCCTGTTCGTTTGGACTACCGGCGCTTATCAGCCCGGTCATTCAAAAGTATTTTCTCTCACAACATCAGCCCAGGTCAGCATACCTTTCTCTCGAACAAATCAGCACCAGCCAACCGGCTCGACCAAACGAACAGGGCGTAAATCAAGGAATGTTATCATGTGTTGTCAGTAACATCTACAAATGCCCACCAAATTTTATCTCGCAGAAGCGATCTTAACCCTGGCCTACTGTTTCAGGGACCTACATTGGCATCCATAGTTAAAGTTAAATTAGTTAAGCAACACGCCTTCTTGCCACGCCACTTAATTTATTCAATGCAGCTTCATTCACCGACCAAAACCTGGACATCGTATTTTATGGGCAGCAAAAATGAACAAAAACTAATTATTCATATTTTTTATTTGGTTATTCTATCATGGAAACAGTGACACACCTTTATATAGTTTAACTAGGAGGATTCCCGTAGCGTTGCCCTTGGTATTTCTGTAGAATTTTGATTGCAAAGAGAATAAGTTTAAATAGAATAGGAAGAGATTTACCTTGATATTGACAGATGTGCTATATATATTGGTTCAAATCATTTTCTAGGTATAAAATACTCCATAATTGCAATCGAACAATACCTAAAATATTGGAAAAATGCCAGTTCTCATTGAAAGCAGTAAGTGCGTGAGCCCGTGGCAGGCCTCTGCCTCAGCACCTGTACAGGGTCGCCATGCCGAACCACATCACCGGATTGAAGTTCACCACCATATGGATCAACATAAGCAATGAAAAATTACTTCATCTATAGTAAAGCAAGGTAATCGAGATGTGCAACGGAGAGCTTGGAGAGGGGGAGATGAATGGTTCACAACCTTGTGCCATTCAAATTGTGACCAACAGATGCATGAAGGGGTATAAAATATCATCAGTCCGACTGCTCAACAAGACAAGTCTAGCTATTGGCGGTGGATTTAGTGCAGCAGTTTCCATATACATGCGATAGGGAGGAGGAACGACAAGCATGCATGGCATGTGGTGCATCAATTCTTGGGAACGACAGTGCATCAATTGGTTGGAGTGGATATGGATTAGTGGAGGACGTGAGCTGCGGGACCCGTTGATGACGTGGCTTCACGAGATAGAAGAGAACTCCTCTAGTGAGGTTTGTCTATATAGAAGTTATAGATTATAGATAGATAGATAGATTTGGTTGTTCTAAATACGCTGTGTTAGAACATTGTTAGATACAATTGCTTGCTGCCAGCGTATGAACTCCTGTACTTTTTTGTTTCTTAGCTGAGCGTTCTTCAAGTCATTTGTACAAGGGATTCTGCTTAAAATTATTAGTTTAGTCTTGATCCATTTTGGTTAAAGTAAGTCAGTGTTCTGATAGCTTTAGATTGAAATCATACTATTCTAGAACGATGCCTGATTGATGATGCAGAGTGGGACTTGCTGACGCTGCGGACGGTGACGGTAGGCCGTGACTACAGACGCCCGCAGCGGCTCATCTAGCCCCATCCTGAGCCTGCTCGCCCCAGCCACTTTCTACAGCTGGTATATTGTGTAAATGTTTCCAAGATAACTGAACCTAAATGACCTTGATAGTCTCTAAGCAGTGCTTATTTTTCACACACAGTGGGATTAATTTTCCACTGGGATATAAACTGGCTGCTACTCGCCTTCCATGATTTTCTGGGTCTTGTTGGATTCACCTTCACCGAGATCCTGGATCCTTTCTCTTCCGCTCTCATTCTCTTCAGCTTCCTTTACTGACTATTGCCACTCCAGACGACTGCTACTTGACTATCTTCCTGCTCCTCCAGAGGTGTCTCTTGATCAAACTTGATGATTTGGTGGTCAAACAGAGAGGTATCTGATTGATCATTTGATGATGAGACATGTGTTAAGGTGTCAAGCAGGGTGGCGCCCCTGGTCATAGATGCAGTAAACGATCTCAGAGCCCCAATCTGCTCAATGTGTGCAATAATGTGATGTTTTCCAGCATCTTCAAGTGTTTACCAGCCAAACTCCTCTCCAATATCCCTAGGTTCCATGAAAGATTGATACTTTTCAGGAAGAAACTTCA
The DNA here is from genome assembly GCA_015847255.1 of Hyparrhenia diplandra. Lineage (NCBI taxonomy): Eukaryota > Viridiplantae > Streptophyta > Magnoliopsida > Poales > Poaceae > Hyparrhenia > Hyparrhenia diplandra. The sequence goes on along the minus strand of JADLZK010009451.1, from coordinate 65,931 downwards.
CTTCTTTCTGATATTTCCTCTCTGAAACAATAGGAACCAGCAATGCAGCAGTGGAAGCTTCAAGGAGAACTTCTTCTCATCGATTTTGGTAAGGTAGATTCCAGCCCTTCTCACATCTCCTTTTTCAAGTAGTCTTCTAACTATGGCATTTAGCGTACGTGAGTCGGCGGTATATCCATTCTTCTCCATAGAGAGAAACAACTCATCAGACTCTTCTAGCAAACCTTCTTTTATATGACATTGCACCATTAAGCTGTAGGTTGTTGCATTAGGCACTAGACCGTCGGAGAAGATAGCTGAAAACAAGCCCTTCGCTTCATCAATCGTACCAACTTTTAGCAAGGCATTAATCATTATATTAAAAGTCCGAACCTCAAGCTGAAATTCTTTTGAACGCAAGCCCTGAAACATTCTCAGCGCTTCATCAACACAACTATTTTCACACAGTCCTCCAAGAACTATGTTGTATGTGTTGACTCCCAACTGTGTTCCGCTGTCAACCAATTTCATGTAGAATTCCCTTGCAGCAACAATCCTTCCAGCCTGAAATAACCCTTGCAACATTATATTATATGTAATAGCATTATGTTTAACATCATTGCTCAACATTTCTCTGTAAATAGTCAGTGCATCATCAATCCTTCTGTTCTTACAGTAGCCATTCAGCAAAGCATTGTAAGTAAAATGGTCAGGTCGCAAGCCAATGGAGACCATACGACGAAGTTGCCTAACTGCTTCATTAATATTTCCACATAAGCAATATCCATCTATCAGTATAGTATATGAAACAACATCTGGTTTCACACCAATGTGTATCATCCGGTCAAAGAACTCATGTGCTTCTAGAACCATTCCTTCTTTGCATAGGCTGTCCATTATTGTGCACAGGAATATGGCATCGGGATGGATGCCCCTATTGATCATTTCAGAAGACAGTTCCTCAACCTTCTTCCATTCACCAATGGTACAGAGACATTAGAGAGGTAAAAGCTTAGAGAGGTAAAAGCTATGATGTCAAGACACAATCCTTCACTGACCATTTGATTGAAATAGGACACGGCATCATCTACTCTGCCTGCCTTGCAAAGGATGTCAATTATCGTGTTGTAGTTGACTACATTTGGCCTCAAACCTTTCTGTCGCATTTCTATAAATGCAATCATTGCCCTATCCACCGTGTCATGTGTAGCATATGCATGTATCAGGATGTTGAAGACATGATGTTCAAGAGGAATACCATCTCGAATCATCAAATCAAGGAGATCATGCATATCATCAAGAGCTCCTTTTGTGGCGTACCCATGAAGCAGGCTGCAGTACGTGGTAACATTGGGTTTTTGACCCCTTCGGACCATTGAATCAAAGATATTCTTAGCTTCTGTCCATCTTCCAATCTTGCAATAATAGTCTATAAATAGACTATAAGTGACAACATTAGGTTGAAGATCACCTCCAGACATCTTTTTTAGCAGTCTCACTGCCTCTTCCAACTGTCCTAAAGAGCAATACCCATGGATCAGACTATTATATGACCAACTATCCGGCAAAACACCTTTATCAAACATCTGTTGTAAGACTGCTTCAGCCTTGTCCATTGCTTGTGCCTTGCTCATGCCATCAATGACTGAGTTGTATGTGACAAGATCAGGCGGTGGAAATCCCCGACCCAGCATTTCATGAAATAGGATGTAAGCTTTGTCAACCTCACCTTCTTTAAAGAAGCCAACGATGACTGTGTTGTATGACACCACATCGGGAGGACAGTTGTATCCGTGATCAGCCGTCATGTGATGAAGCAGATCGAGAGCCTCTTGACTCTTCTTCTCGTCGCAGAGACCCTTGATGAGAGTGGTGTAGGAGACCACATCAGGTGTGCAGCCTGATTCGAGCATTCGTTTGAGCACTATATCCATTGCGTCGCTCGTCCTCTTCCTGTCACAGAGACCCTTGATGAGAATATTGTAGGAGAAAACATCAGGTGTGCAACCAAGCTCCGGCATTTGTCTAAACACTATATCCATTGCATCTCTCGTCCTCTTGCCATCACAGAGACCTTTGATGAGAATATTGTAGGAAAAACATCAGGTGTGCAACCAAGCTCCGGCATTCGTCTAAACACTATATCCATTGCATCGGCCGTTCTGTGTCCACCACAGAGACCCTTGATTAGCTGGTTGAGGGTCATGACCTGCACCCTCCATCCCGTCTTGAGGAGCTGGCCAAAGGCAGCGAAGGCAAGGTCCAAGCGGCCAACAGTGCAGAAGCAACGGATGATGATGCCAAAGGTGCAAGAGTTGGCTGCCATCTTAGTGACGCCGGCCCGGGCCATGGTATTGAAAAGTGACACGGCGACCGCAGCGCTGTGACGCGGTGACGACGAGGAGTCTGCGCGGGCGATGACGGTGAGGAGACGAGTGAAGGCATACAGTGAGGTCGGCCTGGCCTGAGGAAGCAATTCAGCAAACAGGTTGAGCGCGTCCTCTCGGCCGAGGCTCCCAGAGCGGTACCGCTCGACGATGAGCCGCTCCAGCTCCGCGCACGTGCGGCGGCCAGGCCTGATCCCTCGCGACATGCCTTGTGCCCTTGTGTGGTGGGAGGAGAGGTGGAATGGAGTGGATGGACCGAACGCCGTTGGCGCCGGCGGCGTAGCGCAACCAGCAAGAGGGACTGGGGCAATATGCTGTGAACGGTGTTTTGCTTGTGTAGTGAGAGGAACGGTGGTGGATGGGCCAAAGCCGAACCGAACGGGGCGCAGAGTGCGATAACGTTCGGCTTCGCGGAGGTGGTTGTCGTCGGCCGCGGCGACGTCAGCGCCTTCGGCATACGGCGCCACCTGTGACCTCCGAGGACTTCAGCCACGGGCTTCGACTCCCCGCCCTTCCCTATTCCGCACCAAACTCAAGGCAAGTCTGATCCCCTGAGGGTCGAGCAGGCCCCTGGCCTCACCAGATCCCTAAATAGTCCCCTCCTCTCCCTTTGTTTTGCTGAATATGTTTTGTTGCAGTTGCAGAACGCGGGGTGTGACCTCGGCGGCGGCGGAGATCACCGACGACGCGAAGCCGGCGGTGGTCCACCCATTCCATCATAGCACCGTGTTCGTTCCTCTTCAGCAATGAGGCTGGTGGGTTTCTCGTCATTCAGTTCCGAGGCGAATTTAGGTTGGTTGGCATGCAGTTGGGCCTTGTTTGGAATGCGGAGCCCTTGTTCCTGCCTTTTGCCTGTGAAATTTCTGGGAATTTTTTTTTGCCCTCGCCCGCAGCCCTAAATGGGGAAATTATGAATCAATATATGGCGAGTTTAGTGGACTGAAATGCTCACTGAATTCACTAGATGTTACTCACATATTTGCATTAGGCACTTTTGAATTGTGTGCAAACACCATATGCCTTAAAACTATCATTCCTTTTGATGTTTCAGCGTTTCACCCAGGTATCTATTGAAGTCAGCATAGTATTCGATGGAGATTAGCGACGACAAAGTGTATTTCTCAAGAAAAATGCATCTCTTTCAATCATAGAACTCCTAGGAACAATTAAGATGTTAGCTAATAGAGATGCTATTTGAGTTCTGTAATTCAAGTCTAGTTACGGGCCATTGCATGATGCTATCCTTGTTTCCCTGATCCTGGGACATGGAGATGTGTCCCAGTCCCAATTAACAGTATCTTAACTATGTGGAAAATGTATTCTATCACCAGAATATTGCTCTGAAAAAGTAAAAACAAACCAATCCCATGTCTCAGGGCAGATGAGTTCAATCAATATCCCATGACTTGTACAAATTTAGTTGAATGTTCTTGCCAACAGAAAATAAACTCAAGATGTATTTCACTGTTACCATTTCTTGTACCACAGTACTCCATTTATTGGTCATTGTAATGTTTCTGTTAATAGATTAAACAAAAATTTTATGTTTGAGGTTACTATTAATACACATTAACAGTGCTTTTATTCGAATAAATCCTTCCCTTTGTGTTATTTTCATCCTATATATAAACTCTAAGACTCACAAAAGGCCATTGCATGACTTTTTTCCTACATCCCTCAGTATGCTGGGAACTGCATCTCTCAATGCTACAGTTGCAGCTTCAACAGTATCTTGACCACTTTGGTGGTAAGATGTTTCCATGCACCCCAATCATTGCCACAAAAAAAAAGGTAATGTATAACAAATCCCATGTCTCAGGGGAATTTGTGAAGAGTGCAAAATAGTCATATAAAGTTGTTGTGCAAATTAACTTGACTGTTTTTGGAGCTGCAGAGTATAAATTTCCTTGTTCCTATTTCAAATAGTCACATGTTCTCTGCCATGGTTGGGCATTTATTTGTGGACATTATAATGCATGTATTTATCTAGGGTCTAGGCAAAAACTTTGGTGTTTGTAGGTTATTTTGTACGCTATGGCCTTATGTAACAAACCTTTTGGAATTCAACTTTTTAATCTGCATATAGTACAGAGGAAAACCTTCATCCATTATACCGTCTCATATGGTGGTGTCTGAATGTTTAACTAGCAATGTTTTAACTGATTTGCATATATGTAAAGCTTGTTTGGTCAGTATGGGCATTGAATATTACAGCTGCAGCCTGCAGTCCAGGCCTTACAAATTCCTTTGCTATGCTAGAATATGTTTTAGCTGTTGCATCATATCAGCTAGCAATTTTCTTTGCATGGTTATCTTCATTGTCCATATAATTGTGGATAAAAGCCTGCAGTAATTTTACTTTTCCAGAATGCCATTATTTAACAAATTATTAGGTGTTCTTCTAATATGCTGAAACAAATCAATAGACTGGCCACTAGAGTCATGAATAATTTCTTCTGAACCCGATCATACACTCTAATTGGAATAATGAAAGAACATTGTATCAGAAACCTGGAGACTGGTGGTTGTCCATTGATTCTAGCTCAACTGTTTTTCATTTTCTTGGTTGGTAGAGGTATCACAATAATAATGTCACATGGGATTAAAATATACTTTTAATCATAACCAGACATGTTCAAATTATAATCTTTGAAGTTGAACTTGATCCTAAAGTTGCATCTACATCTTACATTTGTCCATAGAATTGCCAGTGATTCTATGTTTGCATCTACATCTTCTTACAGTCACCTAATTTGTTTTGCATGGCTTTCTGCAGTCTGGGCTGCCTTTCCTCAATGAGGCCGAGAGGGCAAAAAATTCATTGTGGATGACCACAGAGGCACTCAAGGGACCTTTATTGCACAGATTCAATTGAAGTTGTGATTGAAGAGTGGAAAATGCAAAAAAATGCTTGTGATATACTTGAGGAAAATGGAAGCAGCTAGTCTCAAGAATCAAATGGTCTAGATTTGATGTTTACAGACTATATGACCATAGTAAATCTCAAGAATCAAATGCATGACAGGAATGTTTTTCCAAGGGAAAGAAGTAGGAAACTTTTTTTTGCTTGGGGTGGAGAAGGCACATTGAGCTTTTGTGAAGCCAAAGGGGAATGGTTAATTGTGTACCTTGAAGCCAAGGGTACAGGTAAAGCACTTGTTTTCCCTGATTGTTTATGTTTTATGTTCTAAGAAAATAAACAATGTATTGTCCTTGAAAAAAGATGTGTTCTAGGTTATAAGAATTCCTCTGTTGTAATGTACCATGTAGGCAGTTGATTCTCGGTATCTAACTTCCTCATTTCACAGGACATCAAGAATGGTTTTCAGCATTAGCGTTTGGGGCACTTTGTATTTGATCTCAATTATGAAGTTTATTTGTTGTTTGTTGCCATCCTCTGGGATCTGATTTTTATCCTTCAAGATCATGGAGCCATGGAGGATGCCAGGTCATGGACTCGCTTTTCAGGGCAGCTTCCTTGTCACTGAGTCAGTCAGGGACCCTGGTGGTGCGGCTGGCCATGGATCATCTCATGTCAGGGGTTGAGACGATGGTCACATCGCTTCGTTGGTCTGACAGTACAAGTGCACCCAGGAATGCTTTGAATTTTCATGTTCCGCAGCAGAGGATGAAGTAAGAAAGCAACCTATTGGCTGGCTATACAAAATAATGTTGGGGGTTATCCAACTCTGTTGTTGATTGAAGTTCCGTTCTCCATCGAGACACAAACACTACAGAACAGCACATGGTTGGGATGTCTTTCATAGAAAGAGAAATTGAACCCATGCAAAAGGGGGGAAACAATTGGAGTAGAAAATGAGATGGCATGAAATTTGCATATATCCTAGAATTTATTTTGGACAGCTTATAATAATTGAGCATCCAGAAAACCCGAAGATTGCAAACATGCATAATAAAGATCATGGTGACTGGTGACACAGATATCATTCAAAAAGAGCAACCTCATTAGTAAATGGTAATTATGTTGCCATAGAAGTGCTCCACATTGGAAGAATGAAGGACACTAAATTATACTCATTTAAATCCTAAGGGATTTCCACAATGTACTCTTTGATTCTGTGCAGCTGAGCAGCAGCATGTTCCATGTTCATTCTTTTTGACGGGTTGTCGTTTGAACATGAGACACCAACTTGTATCACAGAAGCTAAGCAACTGAGTATCTCAGAATCATTGTCATACAACTCCGGTTGCAATAGTTCTGGGTCAATGATTTCTGATATCCTGTCAGGTAACCCTGCCTCAGCAAGCAAGTGCAGGGTCATGCCTTCTATGAACATATCATCTGTTGGTGCCTTCCCTGTGAACATCTCAAGCAGAGTAACCCCAAAGCTGTAGGCATCACCAGCAACTGATGCTTGACCACCGGCTCCATATTCTGCATGGAATGGAAATATTATGACAGTTGACAATGGCATAAGAAGATACAGTAAGGGCACTAAATCAAGGCAGTTTAATGGACTAGATAAAAGAAGTGATTTCTGAAGGGTGGAGGTACCTGGAGCGACGTATCCAGTGGTTCCTCGTATCCCAATAGTGCTTTCAGTCCCAATATTCAAATTTGACTGGTCCATGGATTCACCAATCAGCTTTGCAAGGCCAAAGTCAGCAACATAAGCAGTCCAGTCACTACTAAGGAGGATGTTGTTAGGCTTCAAATCACAGTGGATCACTGTTGGACAACTACTGTTGTGAAGATAATCTAGTGCATCTGCTACATCAATCGCAATGTTCAACAGTTGGGTTAGACTTAACTTGTGTGTCTGTTCATTGCTTCTTGGATGCAGCCACCTGTCCAAGCTGTACCTGGGCATGAAGTCAAACACTAGAGCTCGGAAGTCATTCCCTCTAGAGTCTATACTGGAGCAACAGGTGATAATATTGATCAAGTTCCTATGTTTCACTTGTCGTAGAGCCTCACATTCAGCCAAAAAACTTCTGGAAGAACCTTGTTGCTGAAGAGTGAACACTTTGACAGCCACTACAGAATCCCTAGCACCTGTAAGAGACAAATTTCCTTTATAAACAGATCCATATTTTCCAGCTCCTATCAGATTAGTAGGGTTAAAACCATCCGTAGCTTCAAAAAGTTGGAGGTATGAAACTCTAGGAAACTTGTTGTCCAACAAGTGGTTTTGCGAGGATTGATCCTGTCCAATCCTTTTCTCCATTTGAACAGAAAGAGCGCAACCAGTAGAAGAGATAAACATACAGCGATGCCAACGGCTGAAAGAAATATCTTCAGTTGCAACCGTTTTCCGTGGCTGTGTGGCCTGACCTCACATGGTGGCAATTTCAGCTCTGCAACGCCACCACAAAGCCCATCATTTCCAATTGCAGAAAACCCACTCATGTTAGCAAACACCCCATGTGACGGCACCTCACCGTCTAGATGGTTATAGGAGAGATCCAGCTCTACAAGAGCGCTTGAGTTCTGGAGAAGTTGTGGAATGGCTCCAGACAGCTTGTTGTGAGCTAGGTAAAGCTTTTGCAGCCCATAAATCATGCTCAACTCTTGAGGGATGCTACCGGACAGACCATTTCTTGTGAAATTCAACATGCTCAAGCCCTTCAAATTACCAATTGATGGAGGGATGCTCCCAGTGAAGTAATTGTCATCTAGAGATAAGTACACTAAACTTGCACAGTCTCCAATTGCTCCTGGTACTTCACCAGATAAGTTGTTTCTCGACAGATCCAATGTTGCCGCATGCTTGAGGCTACCAATTTGTGGGGGAAGAACACCAGAAAGATAGTTATGAGAAAGCAACAATGAATCAGTTAGTGATGAAAGGCTGAATATTACTCCAGGTATAGCGCCGGTAAGCTTGTTGAAGGATAATGCCATGGATGTTAACCTGTGTAAGCTCCCAAGGTTCTCAGGAATGGAGCCATTGAGCTTATTGTTTGACAATGCAAGGGTGAGCAGTTGTGTGAGGTTGCCAAAGGAAGGCGGTATACCTCCTGATAGAAGATTCTCCTCCAGCATAAGATATGTGAGGTTCTGAAGTCTTCCAATGTCCTCAGGTATAACACCTTGCAGAATATTTCCAGAGAATTCTAGATCCACAAGGCTGATGAGGTTTCCGATACCTGGAGGGATTACCCCAGACATCCGGTTCATTCCCATGATTAGCCACTGTATTGGCCCTGTGAAATTAGCTACAAAACTTGGAAGGGATCCTCCCAGGGTGTTATTACCAACGTCGAGAACCTTAAGACGAGTGCAGTTGGTCAAATATCTAAGGAACTCCCAGTCTGCATCATCCTCAGCTTGTAGCTTGTTAGTACTCATTTGAACATTCACTGGGCAGAGCTTCCCTATCTCAGAAGGTACCTTTCCTTCGAAGTTGTTATTAGCAAGACCCAGCTCTTGTATTTTAGTGGCATTAGAAAGGGAAGCAGGGAGAGTTCCTGAAAAGTTGTTCCCAAAACCACCCAAAAGGAGCACTTCAAGTTCTGGCAGGTGCCTGCCTGCATCTGGTGGCAGTCTGCCATGCAGCTTATTTGAAGCGAAACCACAATACCAGAGAGAAGATATGTTGAAGAAGAGATGTGGAAGTGTGCCTGAGAGGCTGTTCCTCCCGAATTGGATGTTTTGGAGATATCTCAAACGGGAAAGACCCTCTGGGATTTCTCCTTCCAGCTTGTTCTGAAAGGGTACTAGTTCTTCAAGTACAGAGAGGTTACCGAGTGATGGCGGTATATGTCCTGTGAGATTATTCTCGCCGACATAGAGAACTCGCAGCTGAGATAGCAAGCCCAGACCACTAGGGATTACCCCATGAAGTTCATTGACCTCTAGGCCCAGGAACACAAGGTTAGAACAGTTGGCCAGGTCTACAGGAATCTCACCAGCAAGAGAGTTGAACGCCAATTGAAGGAAACGCAGACGATGTAGCCGGCCGATGGTGTGCGGTATCTCCCCGGACAGCATGTTGTTGAGGAGATCAAGCCTCCGAAGAAAGGTGAGGTTGCCGATGACTGGAGAGATGCTGCCTCCCAGGTTTTTCTGGCGCAGGCTCAGAGAAACCACCCTGCCTGGATGCCGGCGGCTGCATGTCACGCCAGCCCAACGGCAGAAGTCGGAGCTGCTGCTGTTCCATGAGCTCAATAATCCCGAGCTGTCTGTCAGCGCCTCTTTGAGTGCCAGCAGTGCCTCACGATCATGATATTCTTTACTGCCGATAAAGGAGGAGGAAGACGCCGGCCGGGCTATGAGTAGGAGCACTAGCAGCAGCAGGGTCGCCATGGTGAGTACAAGGTGTAAGGTTTCATTTTGAAATCGACATTGGTGTTTGGAGGTGGATGAGTGGGGTTGGGGGAGAAAGTTTTGGGTGGGGTTGGGGGAGAAAGTTTTGGGAGAGAGAGAGGGAGGGAGAGAGAGTTTTGGTACGTTATTGTGTTCTTTTTTTATCGATTTATATTCTTCTATATACTCTTGGTATGCTAAATGCTGTCCTAGACATTATTTTTTAGAGTGGACGTCGTTCTGAGGCGATGCTTCGCCGTGTATAAAATCTGCTGTGTATAAAATCCGATCGATCAATAAAGCGAGAGCACAGTTCAATTTATTCTTTGTTCTTGTTTTCTTTGCACTCAGATGAAAAAAAAAAAAACTTTGACATGCCTTTTTTTTATAAAAAGAAAATAATAAGTCTTATTGCCGGAGACGGCAAGGCGTAGTGGCTACTTTGATTCGAATTCTTAGTCTCATCAAAGTATTATCAATGACGAATGCATCAAGGAGTTGTTAATGACCAATGAAAAAAAAGACCACGGAGCGGTTCTTTAAGCTCAAGATAAGCGTCACACTCGTGCTATTGATGGATGATGGCAACGCTTACCAACAATTGTCTCCTTGTGCAGTTTATCAGAGGCAAATGGACCACTGCTAGATGTGCAATGATTATTAATCTGCAGTACAGTATATTAGTACTCTCTTCGTCCCATAAACACAATCAGAAATTTAATTTTTTTCTAGTGTTTTGACATTCAAAATTTACTATAAACTTTGCCTACTAAATGTTTTCTAGTGATATTCCATATACTATGACTAATAATAGTGTTCTATAACTATAAAATACTAGTAGAAGTCTACCTTTTTTATCTTAGAATTCTACCATTTTGGGTAAGAATATCATTCTCACTTCTTGAAAAGTTATTTTTTTTTAAAAAAAAATAGCCAACTATATGTAAGAAGACCGCTAATATAATAAATAATTAGTATCATTATATGAATTGCTAAATATATTTCCATAGTAAATTTATTTATTGATACAAATGTCATTTATTTTGTAAAAGCCTAGTCAAGTTTGAAAAAAAGTTAATAAGTTTAACGGGCGTGAGCCTCCGCCGTTGCAAAACCCTAGACGGCCGCCGCCCTCTCTCGCCTTTCACCTCCGCTGTCCCCCCCCTCCTCCTCGACATCACGTTGGGGGTTGAAGGGAGTGGGGATCCATCGTTTTTTATAAGTTTTTCCCTAGTAGATCTTAATACTAAAAAGAGTGAAAAGGAATCGTCCCACCAGGCAGACTCACCCCGCTTTTAAGCATGAAGTACTTGCCCGGCTAAAAATAGGAATTAGAAATTTTTACCCCTACTAAACACCCCCGCCCGCTCTAATCACCCCGCTCCCGTGATTAAGGGCGCAATCAGTCTACCAACCACGGCATGCCACACGCGCCCGCTAAAAATAGGAATTTAATTCTTGGATAGTAAATTAGTAATATCACCCCACACAATAGCACATATAATTGCGATTGGTATGTTTTCTAGATATTTACAAATATATTGGTTTAGATTAAATGCAAACTTTTGTGTTCACTTGCAAAATGCTTTTGCCTTTTGTTTTTTGAATTATTACTGCTTTTAAAATTGAAACATGTATTTTTATGATTTTTTCTTGCTCCTGTTGCAACACATGGTAAGAGTAATTTGCATCTAACCATTATAATTATAATTGACAGTTTCATAATAACCACATAACATATGCTTTTAGCTAACTGTGTAGTCACTACTACACTAAGCCTCGTGTTGCATGATATGATAACTTTTTTTTATCTGTATCATTTCGGATAATTTGCACCATGAATATCTGGGATGATTGGCTTCAACTTAAATAGCTTGAAGATGATACCTAATAATTGTATTTTCATTACTCTCCCCCTTCGAATTTGTGAGCTTGTTTCAAATGTGTGATGTTCATAAATCATATTTATTGTTTCAGCATTAGAACCCCACTAATTATATGGTATTTAGTCTGAGTTTAGCCCTAAATTGGTGGGCATAAGAGTGGGATTTTTGGCTTTTCACTTCACTCAAAGATCAAGTGCACCGAGGGTAGTTAGAGGAACTAAAAAAATTTGAAATTGATGGCAGCCTTCCCTCACTGTTATCATCCAATATCTTGTCAAATTTAGAGTCGTAGAAGGTGCACAATGTGAATTTGTTTTTGGCCAAAATAATCCGAAATTATTTGTAGTTGAACCACTTTAAAATCACCTAAGTTTCCATTGGTACCAATACTGATTAATTGGACACCTCTTAGCTTTGCATATACAATTGTGACTTGAATTTATTATTTTAGATCTTGAGAGTCATTTATTAACATAACTATGTCCTCTTCCATCCAATGGTGGGCTGGTGGTGAGATCCTGTATGGTGTTTATATATGGTGGCATCAGTCCTGCTTACAACTAGCCACTAGGTGATCCAACCTAACATTTATGACAATTACATATATGTGACTGCAATATATTATCTTTCTTTATTAACGTATATTTATTGGCAGCCAATGATATATGCCAGACATCCAGCACTGACAAGAATGATAAAGATGCTTCATGATGATCACCTTGACTATGCCATGTCAGAAATATTTGCAATATCATCTGCATTTTGTGACAACATGTTTTGTTGTTGACAGGCAAAAACTCGGTGCAATGCCACTTTTGCCTCCACTGTGGAAGGTGCTAACTGAAGAGATATTAATAGAGGTGGTGAAGGATATAGTTGGCGATATTGCCCTTGCTAGCTTTTTCCTTGTGAGTTGTACTCCCATCACTCCATGTGAAGCATTTGTACGAGATGGGATAGGAGCATGTGTTCTTGTCCCCCCGTATAAGACCTGCGATGGGTGGATGCTTGTACCACCTGTTTTTCTGTTAACTTAATTTTGCATGCAATGCATGTGACTTGAAAATGTGATAGTCTTGTATTGCTTGCTACCTTCCAACACCTATAATAGTGAACTGATCTACAAAGCACCTATGAACTCTAAATTGTTGGCTTTGCATGGGACAAATACATGTGCACTCTAAGCTTTGAGTTAAAATGCTTATTTTGTAAAGTTTTTATACAACTTCAGATTGGAGCATTGTTGGCCTTATTTCGCAACAGAAAAATCTAAACAATTTCAGCGTTCTGGTACTTAAGTTTGTCTCCCGTGATCGAACCTCTTGTTGACATAGGATTTATTATATGGCCAGAACATATTCAAGCCTAAAGAAAATGAGAATTGTTGATCACGGAGGAAGGAAGAAGAGTGAATGATATTTTTTCCCGGTGCAACGCACGGGCATTTACCTAGTTGAGTCTAAAAGGTTCAAGGTTTCTCCGGAGATCCAACCGAAAAGATTGGCCACGGTGTAAGGCGTCGTCAAGAGTATCGGAGGGATGGAGCACGTCGTTCCTCAGTGGTGTGATGGCAAGACTAAAACATCATGGAGAATAAGTTACTCCGGCCCTGGCTGTGGTTGTCATGGTAGGGCACCGTGAGAGTTAGTTTTCAATGGGTTTTGGCCTTTCGGGTAGTTTGCCCAGTCCGCCGCGGCGGCGAATGGACCAGGCGCGACGAATGTGGCGGCCATGGCGGCGGCGGTGGAGAACGTGGCAGACTGGCCGGCGGTGGTCCACAACAGGGCGCAAAGTGCGATAACGTTCGGCTTCGCGGAGGTGGTCGTCGTCGGCCGCCGCGACGTCAGCGCCTTCGGCAGCCACGGCGCCACCTCGCAGTCGCACCTCCGAGGAGCTTCAGCCACGTCGACTTCTCCGACTCCCTTGCCCTCGCCCGCGCCTAACTCAAGGCAAGCTAGCACGCCCTCTCCTCGAGCTCTAGATGCAGGCCCCTGGCCTCACCAGATCCCCTAAATTGTCCCCTGCCCTCCCTTTGGTTTTGCTGAATATGTATGTCATGAGTTTGTGCGTGTTTTGTTGCAGTTGCAGGACGAGAGAGGGTGTGACATCTGCGGCGTAGAGATCACCGACGACGCGAAGCCGGTGACCTCTCACCCTGTCACCCATTCCATCGTAGCACCGTGTTCGTTCCTCTTCGGCAATGAGGCTGGTGGGTTTCTCGTCATTCAGTACCGAGGCAAATTTAGTTTGGTTGGAATGCAATTGGGCCTGTTTGGGATGCCTCTGTTTGGAATCTCTCTTACAATCCTAGGAACAATTAAGATTAGCTAATACAGATGTGTCCGAGTATGTGGTGATCCTGGGACACATCTCTATTAGCAAACATGGAGATGCTTTAAAACTATCATTCCACTTCCTGATCCTGTAATGTAAACTCTATTTACGGGCCATTGCATGATGCTATCCTAGTTTCCTGATCCTGGGACATGGAGATGTGTCTGAGTACCAGTTAACAGTATCTTGAACTACTTTGTAGAAAATGTATTCTATCACCAGAATATTGCTCGAAAAAAAGTAAAAGGATAAACCAATCCCATGTCTCAGGGCAGATGAGTTAAGTAAAGGATCCCATGACTTCTACAAATTACTTGAATGTTCTTGCAAACAGAAGATATGAACTCAAGATGTATTTCATAGTTACCACTACTTGCACCACTGTACTCCATTATCTTGCATTAAGATGATTTATTGGTCATTATAATATTTCAGTTACTAGATTAAACAAAACTTTTGTGTTTGAGGTTACTAATAATACACATTAACAGTTCCTTCTATTCGAACTAAATCCTTCCATTTGTGTTATTTTCATCCTATATATAGGGCACAGGACTCTCACAAAAGGAGTGCGATATCTTTGTCTACATCCCTCAGTATGGTGGTGGACTGCATCTCTTAATGTTACAGTTGCAGCTTCAATTGTTCTCCACCACTTTGTGGGTAAGAGTTTCCATCCTGCTCCAGTCATCACCACATCTTGTTTGGTAATGTATAACAACCTGTCGAAAGTGGAATTTGTGAAGCTGCAAATAGTCATATAAAGTTGTTGTGCTTGAACATGACTGTTTTGTGGAGCTGCAGAGTGTTAAACTCCTTGTTTTCCTACACGGTAAACGGTAGACAGTCGGTCAACCATCGTTTAGCGTTTAATCTGTTTAAACGGGCGTTTAAACGGGGCTAAACGGCGTTTAAACGGCGTTTAGGCATAAACAGGTCTCCCGTCTAGCGTTTAGACAAACGGCGTTTAATTCCGTTTAGGATATCAAGGAGTTAAACTTCCTTTTTCCTACTTGAAATAGTCACATGTTCTCTCTGCCATGGTTGGACATTTATTTGTGGACATATGTATTTATTTAGGGTCTAGGCGAAAACTTTTATTGGCATATGAGGCATATGTATGTTACTCTGAAAAAGTTCTTGTCTAATTGCTGTACATCAAAATTTTGATTTATATAATGAAATTAGCAAGCAATGTGGAATCTCGACTTTTAATCCGCATATAGTACAGAGGAAAACCTGATCCATTGTACTGTCTCATATGGTGGTGTCTTTGTTTAACTAATCACAATATTTTAACTGATTTGCATATATGTAAAGCTTGTTTGGTGGGGGCAGTATGGATGATTGAATATTACAGCTGCAGCCTGCAGTCCAGGCCTTACAAATTTCTGGGTATGCTAGAATTTGTTTGAGCTATTACATCATATCAGCTAGCAATTTTCTTTGCATGTTTATCCTCATTATATTGTGGGCCATGGGCATAATTGTGCATAAAAGCCTGCAGTAATTTGTACTTTTCCAGAATGCCAAGTTATTTACCTTTGTTATTAGGTGTTCTTCTAAGATGATGAAACAAATCAATAGACTGGACACTAGAGTCGTGAATAATTTCTTCTAAACCCGATCATACACTCTAATTGGGTTAATGAAAGCACATTGTATCAGAAACCTGGGGGACTGGTGGTTGTTTATTGAGTCTACCTCAGCTGTTTTTCATTTTCTTGGTTTGTAGAGGTATCACAATAATAATGTCACATGTGATTAAAATATACTTTTAATCATAACCACGCATGTTCAAATTTTAATCTTTCAGGTTGAACTTGATCCTAAGGTTGCATCTACATCTTACGCATGTTCAGATTTTAATCTTTGAAGTTAAACTTGATCCTAAGGTTGCATCTACATCTTACATTTGTCCATAGATTTGTCAGTGATCCTAAGTTTGCATTACAGTCACCTAATTTGTTTTGCATGGCTTTCTGAAGTCTGGGCTGGCTTTCCTCAATGAGGCCGAGAGGGCAATAAATTCATCATGGCTGATAGACCACAGGGGCACTCAAGGGGTTTACGGTTGGTGTCGATGTCACAAAATTTGCACTACTACAATGAATGACAGGAATGTTTTCCAAGGGAATGAAATAGAACACTTTTTTTACTAGCTTGGGAAGGAGAAGGCAGATTGAGCTTTTGTGAAGCCAACGGGGGATGGTTAATAGTGTACCTTGAAGCCAAGGGTACAGGTAGGGCACTTGTTTGCTGGGATTGTTTAACAATGTGTTGTCCTTAATTGCAGATCCATAGTAAAAGCTTCCAAACAAGCAGGTAAACTTGACAATGCTCTATCCTTGCATTGATGTGGTGACTGGCGACACAGATATTTGCACAAGGCCATCTGAATTCCAAGATATCATTCAAAAGCTCAATCTGCAATGAAGGACAGTGATTGGTAATAATGTTGCAACAGAAATGCTCTGCTTTGGAAGCATGAAGGACAGTGAATTATACTCATTTAATTCCTAATGGATTTCCGCAATGTACTCCTTGATGCTGTGCAGCTGAGTAGCAGCATGTCCCATGTTCATTCTTTCTGACGGGTTGTCCTTTGAACATGAGACACCAACTTGTATCACAGAAGCTAAGCATCTGAGTATCTCAGAATCATTGTCATACAACTCCGCATGCAATAGCTCTGGGTCAATGATTTCTGATACCCTGTCAGGTAACCCTGCCTCAGCAAGCAAGTGCAGAGTCAAGCCTTCTATGAAGATATCATCAGTTGGTGCCTTCCCTGTGAACATCTCAAGCAGAGTAACCCCAAAGCTGTAGGCATCACCAGCAACTGATGCTTGACGACCTGCTCCATATTCTGCAGGAATGGAAATATTATGACAGTTGACAATGGCATAAGAAGATGATACAGTAAGGACTAAATCAAGGCAGTTTAATTGACTAGAAAAAAAGTGATTTCTGAAGGGTGGAGGTACCTGGAGCGACGTATCCAGTGGTTCCTCATATCCCAATAGTGCTTTCAGTCCCAATATTCAAATTTGATTGGTCCATGGATTCACCAATCAGCTTTGCAAGCCCAAAGTCAGCAACATAAGCAGTCCAGTCACTACCAAGGAGGATGTTGCTAGGCTTCAAATCACAATGGATCACTGTTGGACAACTACTGTTGTGAAGATAGTCTAGTGCATCTGCTACATCACTCGCAATGTTCAGTAGTTGGATTAGACTTAACTTGTGTGTCTGCTCATTGCTTCTTGGATGCAGCCACCTGTCCAAGCTGTACCTGGGCATGAAGTCAAACACAAGAGCTCGGAAGTCATTCCCTCTAGAGTCTATACTGGAGCAACAGGTGATAATATTGATCAAGTTCCTATGTTTCACTTGTCGGAGAGCCTCACATTCAGCCAAAAAACTTCTGGAAGAACCAGGTTGCTGAAGAGTGAACACTTTGACAGCCACTACAGAATCCCTAGTACCTGTAAGAGACAAAGTTCCTTTATAAACAGATCCATATTTTCCAGCTCCTATCAGATTAGTTGGGGCAAAACCATCCGTAGCTTCAAAAAGTTGAAGGTATGAAACTCTAGGAAACTTGTTGTCCAACAAGCGGGGTTGCGTAGCATTGATCCTGTCCAATCCTTTTCTCCGTTTTAACAGAAAGAGCACAACCAATAGAAGAGATAAACATATAGCAATGCCAACGGCTGAAAGAAAAATCTTCAGTTGCAACCGTTTTCGGTGGCTGTGTGGCCTGACCTCACATGGTGGTAATTTCAGCTCTGCAACGCCACCACAAAGCCCATCATTTCCAATTGCAGAAAACCCACTCATGTTAGCAAACACCCCATGTGACGGCACCTCACCGTCTAGATGGTTATAGGAGAGATCCAGCTCTACAAGAGCGCTTGAGTTCTGGAGAAGTTGTGGAATGGCTCCAGACAGCTTGTTGTGAGCTAGGTAAAGCTTTTGCAGCCCATAAATCATGCTCAACTCTTGAGGGATGCTACCGGACAGACCATTTCTTGTGAAATTCAACATGCTCAAGCCCTTCAAATTACCAATTGATGGAGGGATGCTCCCAGTGAAGTAATTGTCATCTAGAGATAAGTACACTAAACTTGCACAGTCTCCAATTGCTCCTGGTACTTCACCAGATAAGTTGTTTCTCGACAGATCCAATGTTGCTGCATGCCTGAGGCTACCAATTTGTGAGGGAAGAACAGCAGAGAGATAGTTATGAGAAAGCAACAATGAATCAGCTAGTGATGAAAGGCTGAATATTACTCCAGGGATAGCGCCGGTAAGCCTGTTGAAGGATAATGTCATGGACGTTAACCTCTGCAAGCTCCCAAGGTTCTCAGGAATGGAACCATTGAGCTCATTTTCTGATAATATAAGGGTGAGTAGTTGTGTGAGGTTGCCAAAGGAGGGCGGTATACCTCCTGATAGTTGATTCCCCTCCAGATTCAAAGTTTTCAGATTCTGAAGTCTTCCAATATCCTCAGGTATAACACCATGAAGAGTATTTCCATCAAATTCTAGGTCCTCAAGGCTGATGAGGTTTCCGATACCTGGAGGGATTACCCCGGACATCTGGTTCATTGACATGAGTAGCAACTGTACAGGCCCTGTAAAATTAGCCACAAAACTTGGAAGGACTCCTCCCAGGGTGTTATTACTAATATCTAGAATCGTAAGAAGCGTGCAGTTTGTGAAATATCTAAGGAACTCCCAGTCTGCAACATCCTCAGCTTTCAGCATGTTAGCCCCCATTTCAACTTTCACTGGGCAGAGCTTCCCTATCTCAGGAGGTATCCTTCCTTCAAAGTTGTTATTAGCAATATTCAGGATTTGTAATTTAGTGGCATTTGAGAGGGAAGGAGGCAGCGTTCCAGAAAATTTGTTCTTGTTCCTCGCGCCACCCAAAAGAAGCACTTCAAGGTTAGGCAGGTTCCTGCCTGCATCGGGTGGCAATCTGCCATGCAGATTATTTGAGCTGAAACCGAAATATTGAAGAGACGATATGTTAAAGAAGAGAGGTGGAATTGTGCCAGTGAGGTTATTCTTCCCAGCTTGGATGTACTGGAGATATCTCAAACGGGAAAGACCCTCTGGGATGGTTCCTTCCAGCATGTTCTGAAACAGTGCTATTCTTTGAAGCAAAGAGAGGTTACCGAGTGATGGCGGTACATGTCCTATGAGATTATTCTCGCCAACATAGAGGACTTGCAGCTGAGAAAGCAGCCCCAGACCACTAGGGATTCCCCCATGAAGCTTATTGACCTCTACGCTCAGGTACACAAGGTTGGAACAGTTTGCTAGGTCTTCAGGAATCTCACCCGCAAGAGAGTTGTACGCCAATTCAAGGAAGCGCAGATGATGTAGCCGTCCGATGGTGTGCGGTATCTCCCCTGACAGCATGTTGTAGAAGAGATCAAGCCTCCGAAGAAAGCTGAGGTTGCCGATGACAGGAGAGATGCTGCCTCCAATCTTGCTGTAGCGCAGGCTTAGAGAAACCACCCTGCCTGGATGCCGGCGGCTGCATGTCACGCCGGCCCAACGGCAGAAGTCGGAGCTGCTGCTGTTCCATGAGCTCAGTAATCCCGAGCTGTCTGTCAGCGCCTCTTTGAGTGCTAGCAGTGCATCACGATCATGGTATTCGTAACTGCCGATAAAGGAGGAGGAAGACGCCGGCCGGGCTGTGAGTAGGAGCACTAGCAGCAGCAGGCTCGCCATGGAATGCAGAGTCGTCATGGTGAGTACAGGGTGACAATGTTTAACTTTTAAATCCGATCAAAGTTCTGAGGCGCCGTGTATTAAATCTGCTGTGTGTAAATCCAATCGATCAATACAGCAATCAAAGTTCAGTTTATTCTTTGTTCTTGTTTTCTTTGCACTCAGATGGGGAAAAAAAAACTTTGCCGAGCCTTTCTTAGTGTTATTGCCGGAGACGGCAAGGCGTAGTGGTTGTGAAGTGTTTACTTTGGTTGGAATTATCATTCGCATCAAAGTATTATCAATGACGAATGCATTAAGGAATTGTTAATGACCAATGAAAAAAGGACACGGAGCGGTTCTTCAAGCTCAAGATACGTCACACCTCGTCCTATTGATGGCAACGCTTACTCAACAATTGTCTCCGTGTGCTTTAATTTATCATCAATCACAGGAAAATTGACCACAGGTAGCTGTGCACTGATTGAGCCACAGATTGTCATCATCACATTGTACTGCACTTGGAAAGATAGTGTTACAGATGACCGATGGAATTCAGGCGGATACACAAAGTTTTGATGTATGTCTTGCATACTCTAATCTGGAGGCTCCTGATTTTTCCAGTTGGGTCAGTATAATCAACCAGTTATATGTGCAAGTATAGGTGGAAGACTAGCAGAAATTGAACATCCATGGATTCTAGCAAATGAACTAGAAATTCAAATTTTGGTGGGGGACCATCTCTTTCTAATTCATTTTTTTGAACTAAAGAGTATCCATTGGACATCCATGGACATCCAACTTCTACCTATACTCCCTCCGTCCCTTTTTGTGTGTCGTCCGGGAAGCGTGTTTGTGAGAGAAACACGGTTTTCTAGAGACAAATATTTAGGGACGGAGGGAGTAAGTAATCAAAGAGGCAAACGAGCATTGATAATGTCCTCAAGGTAGGTAGTTGATGAGTTGTAGTTTTTCGAGTTTGTACAGCCCCTTATAGTAGGACTTAGTTGCAAGGTCAATCTTGTTGTCTTCATCCTGCTAGCACCTTGTTAGATCCTCCATGGTGTTATCGATATAAACCTATACATTCATAAATTGTTTTTTAGTCTGAGATTTTCCTATTCTAGATGGACATAACTTTTTGCAGAATATATAATAGTATGTACTACCCATGTACTAAGTGATACGCCCGCAAATGGATATAGTATATATACTTAACTTTTTTTATTGTTTAAGTCTGTCAGTATATGGTTCTGAACACTTGTGATGCAGAACAACTCAAATAGAGTATGCTTTTGGTTCCAAAATGCTTTGTTAGTGAAAATGTGATGCAGAACAACTCGAATCGTGTATGCTTTTGGTTCCAAATGCTTTGTTAGTGAATTGCTTCAATGTGTTCTTAGCTACCATGCCCCCTGAGGCCCTTGAGATCATGCGAAAGTTCATGAGCCCGTTAGATTTCTTGTAAGAGAGATGAGCTCATCCTGTGGGTATCAAGCAGTTCTATGTCGAAGTGGAAAAGAAAGATTGGAAGCACGACACTATGATCTGTATGGGACCCACCTATTGTTGATAATTCAGGCTCAAGGAGACTTGATGATAGTTTAAACATCAGGAGGCTTGATGATTACGGTGCTGAGCTCCATAATCTCTTGAAAGGAGATGTATGCTAATATTACCAAACCTGAAATATCCAATAGTCATTTGGTTTTTTATACGAGCATCCCCAAGATAAAGCCGTCGCGTTAGCACAGGCATTATGCTAGAAATGTATTAGTACTCTCTTCGTGCCATAAACACAACCATAATTTTAGGTTTTTTTTCCTAATGTTTTCGCTTTCCAAATTTAGTATAAACTTCCCTACTAGTGGTAGTGTTTTATAACTACTTCAAGATACTAGGAGAATTCTACCATTTAGGCAGTGAAAAAATATCATTCTCGCTTGTCGAGAAGTTAAAATGTTTTTTTTTTAAAAATTAACTAACTATATGTAAGGATACTAGCAAAGTATTGTGCATTAATTGGTTGAGCATGTAGGCGCTTAATGTGACACACCCACACCTCTCTTCTTCTTCTTCTTCTTCTTCTTCTTCCTCCTCTCCTCACAAGTCGTCTTCCCCAACTTCGATGCCTGTGCTGCCCTCCCCCATTCTTTTCCAACTCTGACGGTCAGCACTACTACTAATAGCTTCTATAGGGGCGGCTCATTTGAAACATTAGGGGCGGTTTTGAAACCGCCCCTAACTCTCCGTTCCTACAAAGGATTGACTCTTGTAGGGGCGGTTCTCTCGAGCCCCCCTATCAGGTCACCGTAGGGGCGGCTAATAAGCCCAACCGCCCCTACTATGCCTTTCATTAGGGGCGGCTCAATATAAAACCGCCCCTAGTCAACAAATATCGTAGGGGCGGTTGGTTCTAAAACCGCCCCTAAGAGGAATAACTGCAAGGGGCGTTTAATCTAAAACCGCCCCTAAACTGGATTTGGCGCCAAAAAAATCAAAACTGAAATAGATATAGCCACCTCTATAAACATCTATAATTCACAATTCTCACAATATATGTACATATTATATTCAATAAACATCTATAATTCACAATTCTCACAATATATGTACATATTATATCTTACAATTCACATAACTCACAAAGTATCATCTCCGTTATTCAATCTTACAATAAACATTCATTATTCACATAAGTTACAAGTTCAATCTCATCTCTTAGTTCACCTCCCTCGTTCCTAGCCTTTCCCACTCACGAAAAATGTTGAAGTTGTGGATTCTTCCGCAAACTTCGAAGTACGATCAAGGTAGCAACCTTTTGGATGTATAGCATGATCTAATATGAAGTCACAAAGGCTAGCCACGAGTTCCAAAGAGGTCATCATCTCGGTAAGGGTTCCCTTTTGTCCCTACCGGCGTCTCGCCTATAGAATTAGGAGATAAGAAAAAGTTAGCCTATATATAGAAACACATAGTGAGCATATACATAGAGAGAAAGGAATGAGCATATATACCAAGTCCGGGTGTCTCAGTACGAAAAGGTCATACTCATCGCCATGCATACGTAATATCCACAAAGAACACTTCCGGGCTTTTGCTTGGCACACTTGTGTATATAAAATTGTTAGCAAATGCATTTGAGATTATGCAAGACTAAGATAGGTCATACTTACACAAGTTTTCGCTTTGACGCGCGACTCACTCACCCTTCATTCGGGAAGATGTCTCCCATTCAACTTTTTAACATACCAACGGTATGCCCCGTTGAAATTGATATTCACAAATACAACATGTTAGTATCTAACAAAAAAAGTTAGGAGGTTATATTCAATCATATAAGAGGATTGTCGTTATTTATACGATTTGAGAATCGCTATGAAGTCGAATAATGTGCGGCCGGAGTGTGTGCGGTGAATCCAAAACCCACGCGACGCCGAGCCCGAGATCGACACATATAGCGATCCGATGGGTTACCGCATAAATTCAATCGAGGGAAAACGATAAGCTCATTTTGCGTATAATATGTATTAACCAACCTTTATATACGATTGAACTTACCCGAAGTGGTATGGTAGCCATATACTATGATTGTGTTCGAAATTTTTGAAAGACACGGCTAAGTATGCCGCCATGTCAATGGCCGCGTCCTTCATTGCCTCTTGCCGGATTTTCTCTTTATCCTCCACGGTCTTTCCAAATAGCTAAGTATTTGCTATCCAAAGGGCCCTTTGCCTAGCAAATGCAAAGCGTGTTTGTGCTATTTGTCGAGGATCCATGTATGCATGTTTCGGACTTGAAACCTGTTTTGCAAGGTGCGCTTGCATACTAAAAAGAGATCGATTAGGTTAGTTACAACGTTATCAAAATATCGCAATCATACCATATTAAGAGGGAAAAGGACTTACATGCAGTAGATGTGAACTAGATTAATGTCCATTTCACCGAGGTGATACAATGAATGCATGTCGTTGAAAGTGAAGGCAATCTCACCACCAGGTCCACCGAATCGGGGTAGGACAATGTTATCGTGGTTATGTCTGTCCTCTCAGATACCAACAAGTACCAATCATGAAACTTTTTCATTCCACGTGGCATCTTCTCGCATGACATCGTTTGGTAGGAATATCTTGCCTCTTTCATAATTTTTTCGGGCACTTCCTTGACCATTTGATTTTTCCAACATCGATACTTTTTGGCCGGAAAGTGATTGGTGATTGAAGGGTCGAAGTCCGTCCCCGCTACTTCTTTGACTTGGTTACGTGGCTTGAACTGTTCATGGGCGAACCACCTGGACACCAACGTGACGTCCTTCATCGCCACAAAAACAGGCCTGCAATGGATTGGATGCTTTTTCCTAAGCTCCGACTCCTCCCAAAAATCCTCTGATGCCATAACTTGTTTGGTACGAAAGGCCCCTGGCGGAAGCTGCATGTCTGGAATTTGCTGCTTCTCTTTACCATGAGTTTCTTTCGGAGGCACCTCCGTTTGAACTGGAGTTTCTTTCGGAGGCACCTCCGTTTGAACTGGAGTTTCTTTCCGAGGCACCTCCGTTTCAACCGGAGTTTCTTTTGAAGGCACCTCGCTCTGTAGGGACGTGGAGAAGAGTGTGGCATCTCAGGCATTTGTTCGTCATGAGGAGGGGAGTGTGGCATCTCAGGCATTTCTTCGTCACGTGTTGGTGAAAGTATCTCTCCCTCCTCGATAACTCCTTCTAGCCGTGGAATATTGGGTGGGGGAGGCGAAGAACCGGTTAATACGATATCTCGTTTGTGCCAGAGGATGAACTGTCGAATGCATTGCCCGAGTTTGGACACTCCCTCAGGAGTCGGGTGATCAAGGTCATAATCCATGTAATGGGGCTCCACGCTATGCACCTCGACCCTAGTGTAGTCTGGGGGATAGGCCTACCATGCCACCGCCCCGGGGGATGTGCCACACCCGTTCGCGGCAACCTTGATAACTTGAGCCCTTCCGACGAGAACCACACATTGGCAACTAGTTGGTTCCCGTATCGCGATCGGCGGCGGTTGTGCCTGCAGTGGAACCTTGGTCGCTAGGAACTTCCTGAGGGGCTCCCCGACCATCGCGAGTTGGGCCGGCGGGTTCGCAGACAGTCCTCTTTCCTCGAGCGCCTTCGCTACCATGGCCATGACTGTGCTTTCAAGCTCCGACGCTCGGTCTCTACCATGCTTCTTGTATGTGTGCTGGTCCTCTTCAAAGCCATGTTTCCGGTTGTTCTTTTCCCTATGCCCCCGGTGCGCCCGTGGTGCTCGGCGTTTCCCAAGGCAACCTGTCGGCTCGTCCTTCTCTCTCGAAGGTTTGAATGAGCCCTTCTCCTTTCCTTGACCGTATTCCAATATCTTTGATACTACCTCTTGAGTCTCCAATTTGTCAAACTTAAGGGAAGAACCGGACGATGCGGTGCTCTGGCATGTATCCAATTCCTTGATCGTATCCCCAAATTGTGCACGAGAATCCCACCGCTTCGCCTCTTCATCCCTCTTCCTAAAGCCTTTTCTCGCAAAAAGTATCCACCGAAACCTAAATGGGTAGGGTGTATGTTCTTCTTCGCTAGCTCGGGCCGTTACGCACCGAGGGCCAATGCTTCCGCCGTAGTCTTTTGAGCCACTAGGTCGTCCCCATTAACTCGAGTTATGTTCCCATACTTGTGAAATGGCGTCCCCGCCCGCTTGGATATATTTGGTGTTGAGCTCACACCTCCAACGCCGGAATATCTCCCCATTGTCCTAAAGGCTTGACGTTTCATGGCCTCCTCGGTACGAGATGGAAACTTGAAATTGACTAACAGCTTGTTCCATAGGCCTCTCTTTGTCTCATCCGGTATTTCTGGCCATGATGGGATAGCTGGGTTCAACTGATCTCTAACAAGGGCGCCCATCGAATTACGGAATCTTGCCCTCATCGACTCCGGCTTACGGATGTCCCCTCCCGGACCGACCTCCGTTATCACATAGACCACGTTCTTGTCAGGATACTAGTTTGGTTTTCTTATCCCTCCTCGTTTCCTCTTTGGCGCCGAGGTTGTGGTGGTGTTTTGGGGTTCGGGAGCAGAGTTGGTATTGTTCACCTCTGTGGCACGTGCCTCTTCTCTTTGTTGCTCTCCAGTGCCTTCAACGAAACGTCGCGGATGCCGACGTCGTCGTTTTGGAGGAGATTCATCATGGCCCTATGTACACGGGAGGCCAAAGTGTTAATGGTAGTGACATGATAAAAGCATTAGCAAAAATTGATTACTAAGGCTTTGTGTCTCTATCTCGTTCTCCTCGTTCCGCGGGTCAAAGTTTTTGTCCAAGTCGTCCTCAGTGGGCCTATGCCTGGGTTCACGTGGGAAAGGATCCTCGAGACTTACATATCCCTCTCAGAACCCTCGCCGTCATCATCTTCATCAAAGTTGTCATCATCCTCTCCTTCTCTTACCCCTTCTTCATCCGCGAACGGATCAATTGTATCTTTCATCTCGGCTATACTCTTGTCTAACGTGGCGTGGAACTCGCCGAAAGTCATGGCTTGAGGCTCTCCCTCTTCGATGGGTTTCCGTGCTCAAGGCTACGGGGTGCACTTGCCTCTTGTCGGGGACATTTTCTGATTTAGTCTAGTACAAAAAAAAAAAAAAAAAGATTTTAAGGTCACATATGCCAAGAGGGTCCTAGTTTCATAAAGGAATAAAATGACAAGAGTGGTTTTGCTCTCAAATTAGCGGGTTCACTATCATGTAGTCTCAGTTTACCCTTTTGTATCATCGAGCAAAATACTAGTAGAAACATTAGAGGCCTCAGATAGATGTCAATCATCATTTGATCATGAACTTGGAGCATAAGGGCATCAGAACAGAAAAGGTAATGAAGGTAATGTAGGGGCGGCTACCAATGATGGCCAGTTCCTCACAAGTTCAAGATCATCAGGTTAGATTATTTATGGAATGTGACAATTTCATCATCGGCCAAAGGAGGAGAGGGGGACAAATACAAAAAGGGTTATCATATAAAAAGGGTCACAGGTATATATGCCTGAGCCCGCCCAAATCGGCTACTGGGCGCGACTCATCCCAAACTACGCCGTGAGGCTGCCCAAATTTTTCGCCGCGCACCGTCAGCTTACCTGCTGCCATCATGATGGCAGCAAAGAGAGGAGGCCAAAAGAGAAGGTGAGAGAAGAGTGGGAGGGAAGATAAGTTAGAGGAGGCTAGAGAGAGAGAGAGAGCTTCAGCTTAGTTGCTGCCATGATGATGGCAGCATAGAGAGGAGGCTAAGAGAGAAGGTGAGAGAAGAGTGTGAGGGAAGAGAAGGTAGAGGATGCTAGAGGGAGAGAGAGAGAGAGCTTCCGCTTAGCTGCTGTAGAGAGAGAAGGGAGAGGAGGCTATAGAGAGAGAGAGAGAGAGTGCTTCAGCTTAGCTGCTGTAGCATATAGAAAACAGTGAGCATATAACTCTCAATGAAAAAACATTTGGTACAAATTTGGCTCAGATTTTTCCCCTTTACATCTCATCCATTCTTAACTGGTTGCTTATAGAAGCCATCCTAGTTTAGAAGGTCACGGAGGGGGTCTTAAAATCATCATAGCTGCCGCCTCAGCCCAATAAAAAATTTCATCATTGCACATCATTGCATATGCCACTGCCTCAGCCCAATAAAAAATTTCATCATTGCACATGTAGATAGGTTGCCAAAATTCATATAGCCAACAACAAGTAGGTAGCAGTAGATAGAATAAACAGGAAGTAGTAGATATGGCAGCAAGTATGAGTAGTAGATATGGCAGCAAGTATGTCATTGCAAATCATCCTAAATAACAGCTTTGCATGGCAGCAGCAGTAGATAAAACATGATAGGTTCAAACTGTAGAAAATTTAAAACATGATTTATGCATGGCAGCATGAAAAGTTTGGGCCGTTTGGATGCAACAAACTTGCAGAATTAATATTTGCTAACACTGGATTGAAACTAACATATATGGTGAAGTGCAGATACAGGGATGGTGAAGTGATTCTTTGCAAAGATCCCAAATATGCACCAAAAACTCAGCATAATAAGCAACAAAAAAATAGAGAATTAATCATCCAATGCCAATTTGTGGTTCAGTTATTTCCAAAAAAAATGAAATAACAGCTAGCAACTTCACTGACTTGCAGCAGTACTCTAGCAGTAATAGATAGTCAACTCCCAATGAAAAAACATCTAGTACATGTATATAGATAGCAGCAGCATATATATGGTGAATGGCACATAGATTGGCCAAAAGTAGGACAGCTGGGGCAGGCATCATGTTAACTTTACTATTAGCTACTTCCAGTGTGCAATGCAAGTGTTAGGCACCATTACTAGCCCTAGAACATGCAAGTGTGATTTATATGCCAAAAGAGGACTGTTTTTTACCCAAATTCATGTGGCAACAAGTAGCATGACAAAAGCTCAAGGTGTAGCATCACAGAAGCTCAAGGTGTAGCATGACAGAAGCTCAGCTCAAAGTCATCTCAAATTCATCTAAAAATCTGGCATGGCATCATAGGCAGCTTATCTATAATTCATCTCAAATTCATCTAAAAATCAAGTATGGCATCATAGGCAGTGGCAAATAGCTCAGCTCAAAGTCATCTCAAATTCATCTAAAAATCTGGTATGGCATCATAGGCAGGTCATCTATAATTCATCTCAAATTCATCTAAAAATCAAGTATGGCATCATATATAGGCAAAGGCGGTTCAATAGTTCAAAATGCCGATGAATTAATTCACCACGGCAAGCAAACCTCGAGGGTAGCAAAGCGGGCACCGGCGGTTCCCCAAGACAACCACCACCAAAGCAGCAGCTCACAGGCACCGGCGGCGGCACCAAAGAAGAATTCACCGGCGCGAGCACCACCACCGACTCACGGATTCACCACCACAAGGCACCAAGAAGACCACCACTCACAGCACCAGCCAGAACTCACCAAAGAGCACCACCACCACCACCACAGTACCAGCGGAAGGCACCACCACCACCACCACAGAACTCACCGGCGGGCACCACCACTCACCAAAGAGGCACCAACCACCACCACAGCACCAAAAGACCACCGGAACTGCTAGATCCGGCGGCGGCGGCCCTCCAACCAGCGGTGGGGGAAGACGGGGGGGGCATGGGGAGGAGGGAGAGGATGGAGGAGGGGGGAGGGGGGAGGGAGGCACCAGGCGGGCGAGGCAAATGGCCGATGGCGGCGGCTAGTGTTTCGAACGGCCGGCGCGCGGGGCGCAGGGGGGAGGAGGGAGAGGAGGGAGGAAAGGAGAAGAGGGGGGAGGGGGGAGGCAGGAGGCACCAAATAAGCGAGGAAGCCGGCCGGCGACGGCGGCTAGTGTTCAACGGCGGCGGCGCGGGGGGCAGGGGGAGGAGGGAGAGGAGGGAGGAAAGGAGAGGAGGGGGGGGGGGAGGCAGGAGGCACCAGCGGCGGCGAGGAAGTCGGCGCCGGGCGGGGCGGCTAGGGTTTCGAACCAAGCGGCGCGGGGGCGAGGGGGGAGGAGGGAGAGGAGGGAGGAGGGGGGGAGGATGGCAATGGATCAAGGCACAAATGGGCGCCAGAAGGACGGATGTGGTCGGCGGCGACGGGGAGACGGATGTCGGCGGCGGCGGCGGCGGCGACGAAAAAAATTTGAGCAGCCGACGGCCAGAGGTTTGGGATGAGTCGCGCCCGGACTTAGCCGATTTGGGCGGGCTCGTATATATACTTGTGACCTCGGTAAGGGCGGCTCCCGATAGAGCCGCCCCTATAATGAGCCCTCATTAGGGGGCGGCCGGATCGAAAAACGCCCCTATAGTTCATGTTACAATTTGAAAAAAAAATATATAAGGCATATTATCTAACAAACAAAAAATAAAAATATAGTTATAAATAAATAAAACATAAATATAAAATTTCTTATCTTACGTAAAACCATGGATTCGACAAATTTTGACATATTTGGATTTGAATTTCAAAATTTTTCAATGAATATTTCAGTTTTTCACTTGTGAAGCACGCGTCGCTCCGCCTAACTTCGAAACTTTCTCAAATTTTTTTTTGTGGACACTTACACCCAAAATGTGGCCCCACGCAAAGTTTGGCACCGTTTCGGGTTTTTTTCGTGGGTGGTCGTAGTTCAACATACATTTAAGGAGAATTCGCGCGGTAATTAAAATAATTAGAGAAAAGTACCAAACAATTACGTAAAATTCTCAAACTTGGCGGTGCCTTCACACACGCCATGTAGACCCTCGAAAAAAAGTTTGAGACCGATAGCACACTTTGCAAAGCGCACCTGGTCACACAACCATGAGAAACCTAAGTGTTAGGATAGGCTTCATGAGAGGTTGAGTAAACCACTTTGAAGCACGCCTCGCTCCGCCTAACTCGAAACTTCCTCAAATTTTTTTGTGGACACTTACACCCAAAATATGGCCCCACGCAAAAATTCTAGGTTTTTTAGCCATTTTTGGATTTATCAGTATTTTTTACGTGACGCGTGCGACCAAATATGGTGATTTACACTTTGAAAACAAAATAATCCCGCACCGTCCTCCACAAGTTGTGCCTCCTAGGGTACAAGGGACCTATCGGCAAAGTTTGGCACCGTTTTGGGTCTTTTCGGGGGTGGTCGTAGTTCAACATACATTTACAGGAGAATTCGCGGTAATTGAAATAATTAGAGAAAAGTACCAAACAATTACAAAAAAATTCTCAAACTTGACGGTGCCTTCACACACGCCATGTAGACGCCTCAAAAAAGTTTGAGGCCGATAGCACACTGCAAAGCGCACCGGCCACACAACCATGAGAAACCTAAGTGTTAGGATAGGCTTCGTGAGAGGTTGAGTATACCACCGCGGAAGCACATCGCTCCTCGCCTAACTTGAAACTTCCTCAAATTTTTTTTTTTTTGTGGACACTTACACCCAAAATATGGTCCCACGCAAAATTCTAGGTTTTTTTAGCCATTTTTGGATTTCTTCGTATTTTTTACGTGGCGCGTGCGACCAAATATGGTGATTTACACTTTGAAAAACAAAATAATCCTCCCGCACCGTCCTCCACAAGTTGTGCCTCCTAGGGTACAAGGGACCTATCGGCAAAGTTTGGCACCGTTTCGGGTCTTTTTTCGGGGTGGTCGTAGTTCAACATACTTTTACTTGGGAGAATTTGCGCCAGTATTGAAATAATTAGAGAAAAGTATCAAACAATTACGAGAAAATTCTCAAGCTTGGCGGTGCCTTCACACACGCCATGTAGACGCCTCGAAAAAAAGTTTGAGGCCGATAGCACACTCGCAAAGCGCACCGGCCACACAACCATGTGAAACCTAAGTGTTAGGATAGGCTTCGTGAGAGGTTGAGTATACCACCGTGAAGCACGCCTGCTCCGCCCTAACTTCGAAACTTCCTCAAAATTTTTTTGTGGACACTTACACCCAAAATATGGCCCCACGCAAAATTCTAGGTTTTTTTAGCCATTTTTGGATTTATCAGATTTTTTTACGTGACGCGTGCGACCAAATATGGTGATTTACACTTTGAAAACAAAATAATCCCGCACCGTCCTCCACAAGTTGTGCCTCCTAGGGTACAAGGGACCTATCGGCAAAGTTTGGCACCGTTTCGGGTCTTTTCGGGGGTGGTCGTAGTTCAACATACTTTTACCGAGAGAATTCGCGTGGTAATTGAAATAATTAGAGAAAAGTACCAAACAATTACAGAAAATTCTTAAACTTGGCGGTGCCTTCACACACGCCATGTAGACGCCTCAGAAAAAGTTTGAGGCCGATAGCACACTGCAAAGCGCACCGGCCATACAACCATGTTTAACCTAAGTGTTAGGATAGGCTTCGTGAGAGGTTGAGTATACCACTGTGAAGCACGTCTGCTCTGCCTAACTCGAAACTTCCTCAAATTTTTTTTGTAGACACTTACACCCAAAATATGGCCCCACGCAAAATTCTAGGTTTTTTAGCCATTTTTGGATTTATTGTATTTTTTTACGTGACGCGTGCGACCAAATATGGTGATTTACACTTTGAAAACAAAATAATCCCTCACCGTCCTCCACAAGTTGTGCCTCCTAGGGCACAAGGGACCTATCGGCAAAGTTTGGCACCATTTTGGGTCTTTTCGGGGGTGGTCGTAGTTCAACATACTTTTACTGGGAGAATTCGCGCGGTAATTGAAATAATTAGAGAAAAGTACCAAACAATTACAGAAAATTCTCAAACTTGGCGGTGCCTTCACACACGCCATGTAGACGCCTCAGAAAAAGTTTGAGGCCGATAGCACATCTTGCAAAGCACACCGCCACACAACCATGTGAAACCTAAGTGTTACGATAGGCTTCGTGGAGAGGTTGAGTATACCACCGTGAAGCACGCTCGCTCCGCCTAACTCGAAACTTCCTCAAATTTTTTTGTGGACACTTACACCCAAAATATGGCCCCACGCAAAAATTCTAGGTTTTTTTTTTATTTTTGGATTTCTTTGTATTTTTTTACGTGACGTGTGCGACCAAATATGGTGATTTACACTTTGAAAACAAAATAATCCCGCACCGTCCTCCACAAGTTGTGCCTCCTAGGGCACAAGGGACCTATCGGCAAAGTTTGGCACAATTTCGGGTCTTTTAGGGGTGGTCGTAGTTCAACATACTTTTACCGGGAGAATTCAAGTTAATTGAAATAATTAGAGAAAAGTTCCAAACAATTACGAAAAAATTCTCAAACTTGGCGGTGCCTTCACACACGGCATGTAGATGCCTCAGAAAAAGTTTGAGGCCGATAGCACACTGCAAAGCGCACCGGCCACACAACCATGTGAAACCTAAATGTTAGGATAGGCTTCGTGAGAGGTTGAGTATACCACTGTGAAGCACGTCTGCTCCGCCTAACTCGAAACTTCCTCAAATTTTTTTTGTGGACACTTACACCCAAAATATGGCCCCACGCAAAATTCTCTGTTTTTTTAGCCATTTTTGGATTTACTGTATTTTTTTATGTGACGCGTGCGACCAAATATGGTGATTTACACTTTGAAAACAAAATAATCCCGCACCGTCCTCCACAAGTTGTGCCTCCTAGGGCACAAGGGACCTATCGGCAAAGTTTGGCTCCATTTCGGGTCTTTTCGGGGGTGGTCGTAGTTCAACATACTTTTATCGGGAGAATTCGCGCGGTAATTGAAATAATTAGAGAAAAGTACCAAACAATTACAGAAAATTCTCAAACTTGGCGTGCCTTCACACATGCCATGTAGATGCCTCAAAAAAAGTTTGACTCTTGTATGAATAAAGGTAGTCTCACACATACATAAAGGTAGTCTCACACATATATAAATGTAGTCTCACTCATACATCGATACATTTTTGAAACACACACATATAACAACTAGCTAACTCCCCGTGACCTCTTTCCCCTTAACTCCTTTTCACTCCCATGGCAATATGTCTTTGGGTAACTTCTTCTCAACAGCCTGGATCTTGTTTGGAAAGTCTGTGAATAATCAGTATTTCAAAGATAACCATTGTGCTCGTCAACGCCAACATCCTCGATGCCATCAACTCCGATAATCGTTGTTTCCCGGGGACAACGACATGCTTGATTTTCGTCCTCTTTGGCTTGTCGATCGATCGATCGGGTAGGGTAAATAGAAAACTTGTGCTACATCTGAAGCGACGACCCATGGGTCCTGTTGGTGGCCTAAATCACCGAGGTCAACTACTTTCAACCCGATCTCGTTCAGTTCGTGTTGTTTCATCCAGCGACATTTGAACACGGGCACCTGCACTTCCATTCTATAGTCAATTTCCCATATTTCTTCAATGATGCCAAAGTATGTGATCTTTCGGTTTTTGTCGTTGATAGCTTGTACTCGAACCCCACTGTTTTGATTCACACATTTACTATCCTTCACATGGGTATAGAATGTGTACCCATTAATGTCGTATGCTTGCCACGTGGTGACTTGTCTCGATGGCCCTGATGCTATCCTGTTCTTGGTAATATCATCCCTGGTTTCCCCACTGGGTATGCTTTGGTCCTTCAACCATGAAGTTAATTGTTCCCTATGTTGTTTCGTGACCCAGTCATCCGAGCGGCCATTCCTCTGCTCCTGAATGAGAGTCAAGTGGAAATCAACGTACGGTCGCATAAGCGCTGAACTCTTACACACACTGTAATGCGCCTGACTCACTTGTTTGTATCCATGGTCAACGAATACTTTCCTCCCGCTGATGCCTTTCCCAGCTATCCTACCCGTATGACGTGAATCACGTTTGCCAATCCCTCTCTGTACTTTTAGCCACTCTTGACAGCACTCGATGACTTCTTTAGTATTGTAACCCTCAATCATGGAGCCCTCTGGATATGCTCGATTATGCACGAATCGAGTTAGAATCGACATGAATCGCTCAATGCACCACATTTCATGCAAGTAGCAAGGCCCCAGTGCCTCTATCTGATGAACCATGTGAAGCATGAGATGTAGCATTATATCGAAATAAGCAGGAGGCATACATATCTCTAGCTGGTTTTGGGTCTCCACCGCGAAATCATGTAGTTCAGCAAGCTCTTTCCCGTTAATCGTCTTACGGGATATCTTCGAAAAGAAGTAGCACATGCGAGTGATGGCCATTTTCAAGAATTCCAAAACTTTATAACCCCGATCACAATAGGTAGGAACACCGTCAGCATTACATGACAATCATGAGCCTTGCGGTGTGTTATTGATGGGGCCTTCATGGACACTAGCTTCTTGATGTTCGCTGAAAAACCCGCCGGAACTTTGATCGCCTTTAGGTAAGCGCATATAGCCCTTCTCTCTTCTAGGGTCAAGTTGAAGCTAGCCGCGGGCGGTGTATTTTCCATTCTTCGAAAGTACGGGGGTGAAGCTCGGGCTTCACATTTAGCTCGCACCATATCTTTTCGTGAATTTAGACCAATCTTCGAATTATTCGGGTCCATCAACGTACCCATGGTACTTTGAAAGACATTCTTCTTCAAGTGCATAGAATCAATTGCATGGGGAACCTCGAACTCGCCAATATTCGAGATACTTGAAAGAAGATGGATTGTTTCTTGAAAGGTACGCCTTCCGATAGGAGGTGTACTTCAATCTCTGTTCGTCCCATCTAGATTCTTCTTTCCGTAGACAATGTGCAAGTTTTTGACCATTTTGAACACATGTTGTCCATACCGATGTCTCTCCCGAGGGTCTTCGATCTCTACAAAGTTGTCGAACCGGTGTTTGTATTTCACGCTTCGGTACTTGTGATTTGTCTTTAAGTGGCGTCGATTGCCCAAGTAAACCACCTTTTGGATGCATTTAGATACACCCATATAGTACCATCCAAGCGGACCACGCATCCAGTCCTTCCCTTTGATCTATCCGGACAAAGCAAACATCGCGGGATAGTCGTTGATAGAAACAATGATTATGGCTTGACATAAGAACTCCTCCTTTCGAACGCATCATACATCAGCACCCCTTCCTTCCATAGTTTATAGAATTCTTGCAACACAGGCTCAATAAACACGTCAATGTCAATGCCTGGTTGTTGCGGACCTGAGATGAGAACAGTAAGAAAAAGGTACTTTCGCAGCTGGCACAACCACGTTGGAATGTTGTACATTGTCAAAATCATCGGCCAAGTGCTATGGTCGATCATCCTCTCATTGAAGGGATTCACTCCATCGATTGCTTAACCCAAACCGTACATTCCTCGGGTCTTGAGCGAAGTCTTTGTGATTATTATCAAAGTTTTGCCACCGAGTACCATCGGTAGGGTGTGCAATCTTATCATCATCTATCTTGCACTCGTCTTGCCACCACGTCATCAAGGCGGCTTCTTTGGGGTTTAGGAAGATTCGCCTCAAGCGGCCTGGTCACCGGGCGGTACCACATTACCAAGGCAGAACTCTTCTCTCGCCGGATCAATTCCTAAAGGAGTGTCCTTTTCGAGATTAGAATCTCAGCACCGCTTTTTCCCACCCTTCTTCCTCTTGTTTCCAATGGAGGTCTTGTCCCCATTGTATAGATTGTTGTTCTTGTACCGACTAGCTCCGCACCTAGGACATTTATCCAGCCCCTTGAACGTGTCACCACAAAAAAGAATACAATGGTTCGGACATGCATGGATCTTTTCAACACTCATTGTCAATGGACTTATAACCTTTTTTGCTTGGTAGGTATTCACTGGTACTGAGTTTGGTTGTGGCAAAGAACCATGACAAGAGACGCAATGGATCATTGAAACTACAAATCCGACCAAACGTGCTTAGCCTTCAAGATCAACAGCTCGAGCACAAAACGTAGTAGCGTCCAGTGTGTCGGACAACCTTTTTCAACACCCTACACAGTTTCCTTAGATGCTGCTCTCACTCTATCTAGGTTCTCTATACCTTTCACGCTGTTCCGCAATATTTCTGGTCCAAGGGCATTAAGCATGTCGTCCAAATAATCATCGTCATCTTCTTTCCCTTCACGTGCTACGACATTATCATCAACATTACCTTTGCCCGTACCATCAACGACATTTGTGTCCATACCATGCCAACCATCATCATCGCGTAGTTGACTATCATGCTCAGGGTTCCTTTTATTTTGAAGCTTATCTACACACTGAGAGAAGCGCTCTAGGGTTTCGGGGTCATCTCCTAGATTTTCGAAGTCGACATCTTCACCAACATAATTTTCACCGTGATGAATCCAGACTGTGTAATCTGCAACAAATCCTCATGTAATCAAATGTTGTCTGATGGTCTTCACATCTCTATATGCTATCACGTTCTTGCAATCAAGGCACGGACATATTATGATATCCTCTTTCAATGTCTTCGCATGATTCTCAGCGTCTTCAATAAATTTATCCACCTCGTCACGAAAACCATCCTTCCACCTTAACGTGCCATACATCCAGTCATTCCTGCACTCCATCCTTTAATACAAAAATGAAAAAAAAACATCAAATGTGTAGTTAGTCATATATATGAGTACACACTACAGGAATCGCCTGCTTTGCCGAGTGCGGAGCGCACTCGGCAAAGGCTTGTATCCACTCGGCGAACCCTTTGCCGAGTGTCAAACTCGGCGAAGCGCACTCGGCAAAGAATGACTCGGCAAACCATTCTTTTGCCGAAAGTGCCAAATGTCGAACTTCGGCAAAGGAGTCGCCGAGTGCCATGTCGATACTTCGGCGATCGTAACGCCGAACGTTACATATGACGCCTCTTTGCCGAAAGTGCCAAATGTTAGAACTTCGGCAAAGTATTTATTTTGCCCAAAAATAAGCTTTGCCGAAAGTGCAATACGTAAGACACTCGGCAAATTTATGGTCATTTTGCCGAGTGCGTGCATGCACTCGGCAAACCCGCCATTTTTTCGGGTGCCCGGCTTTTGCCGAGTCTTTGGCACTTTCGGCAAAGCTGGGAATTTCATTTTTTTTTTCGCTTTACGTGATTGTTGCCGCAAATCAACATATACATATACCGAAGCATTCATATATACATCATAAACCACATATATCACCAATTCACATATATAATCCACATATCTCACAAATTGACATATATAATCCATACAAACTTGCTTAATTTAAAGTTCATAATTTAAAGTGCATAATTTAAGGTGCTATAAGTTATACTACAACTTCACTACAAGTTCACTGCTGCTGGCCTTCTAGCCAAAATTGAGTGAAGTGTAGGTCACCGATCTTTAATGCACAGATCTCCCAAATGTAGACCAACATTCTCACTAATACATCCTCCTTTGCTTCACAACTACGACGACATGGTCTACTGACGACGGTTAACCACGCCGGATATGTCATTTGGATCTCCAATCTTACGAGCAGCCACCTTTGCCTGATATCCATCTGTAGTGCGCGTTGGTATTGGATTAGCCCATGTCCAAACATAACCCAATAGAGACATTGTCTGGGTAAGAATGGATGAATAACTACAACCAGCGTAGGTTAAGTCATACCGTTGAACCTGTAAATATTGGAAAAAAAATATGAGAACATCTCTAGAGTACCACATCAATTCTAGGTATAAGCTACGTGACAAATTAACATATCGAGATTACCACATCATTTTGGTTCCTCCGAGCCTGGTTTTGCAAAGAAATCCCGCAACATGAAGCGCGTTCCTACTTTTAGCCGCCATCAACAAAAAAGGAGAATGTAGGCGAGTGTACCCATGTTCTTGAAGCTTCGTTACACATCCCTTGACAAAGATATTTTTTGTGTAACCGCCGGCCGGCTCACATGCGACTTTGATCCAACCGGCCGAGATGTTTATAGGATTTCCACCTCTCCTTCTAGGGGCGATGGAAAAGCTAATTTGACATTGGATTTGTTGTCCTAATTCACTATGAAGATGATGTGAGTGCTGGACGACCACTTCTTGAACACCAAAGTACGAGAGAGTGTGTTTAAGCCAAGTGATTTGGTCAATTGGCTGCAATACATATAAAATTCATATAAATGGTAAATATACATATACAAATATATTTGACAAATTAATTATACAAATACTTACTATTATTGGAACATTTTCCGCTATGGTGGGCAGACTTCTTGGATCAGGGTCAAATCCCCGGGTCGTTAGATGGCCACATCTACCTATGACTTCTGGCGGTGGAAGATTACGTCCGGCCATCTAGAAATATATAGAAATTAGTTTCAATTTTGTGGAGACTTAATAGAAATATATAGTATAATCCCTCTAAAAAGATTTGTGCACCAAAAGAAGGCCAATCATTTCGACGTTATATACTACTATGACACTAAAAAAAATAACCTTATCTAGTTATATACTACCACACATATTATTATTGAGAAATCATAACAATGTAACTTAAAAAAAAATTATAGCAATGTATACCTCCTCCCCCTTCCTCTTCTTCCTCCTCCTTCCTCCTCCTCCTTCCTCTTCTTCCTCCTCCTTCTTCCTCCTCCCCTTCCTCTTATTCCTCCTCCTTCCTCTTCTTCCTCTTCTTCCCTTCCTCCCTCTTCCTCCTCACCTTCCCTTCCTCCCTCTTCCTCCTCACCTCCCCTTTCTCCCTCTGCCGGCAACAGGGGCAGGCCGGCGGGAGGCAGGGCGCCGGGCCGGGCGGGGCGCAGAGCGGCGGCGGGTGTGGCCGGGCGCCGGCGGCGCGCGGAGGCCGCCGGGGAGCTCTTGTGGGCGCGCGGACGGGCGCGGGCGGGCGGGGAGCGGCCGCGGCGGGGCGGGGCCGGCGGCGGCGCTGGGCGGGTCCGGCGGGCGACGGGGCGGCCGGATCCGCGCGAAGTCCGGCGGGGCGGCGGGCGAGGCGGGCGGGCGGGTGGGCGGCGCCGGCCGGGGGCTTCGGGGCGCCGAAATGAATGTGAAGAGGGAAAGGGCAAAATATTTATCCGCCGCCTTTGCCGAGTGCCGTAAAATGAGGCACTCGGCAAAGCCGCTTTTTTTATTTTTTATAAAAATATCCTTTTGCCGAGTGCCACGGCGTCAAGGCACTCGGCAAATCACGGTCTTTGCCGAGTGCCATAAACGGCACTTTCGGCAAACTATCTGAATTTTTTTTTTTTTTTGGCCCATATTTTTTGTGTGGACTTGAGTGCGGTAATTATCTCATGTTCGGGATTTGGGACAATTTAAAGTTGTTTTGCTATATTTCATGAATTATTTCTTTTTTTTCTTGCATTTCTTGGACCACTCCAAATTTGAACTGCGGGTACATGAAAATAATGGAATGTGGTCATTCAAAAAATATTATTCATGATGTTTGGCGTATGTTTAGGCTCAATCCGAGGGGACTCGTGTGAAATTATGAACATTTATGTGTCGGAACATGACGAGTTACATGCGAAAAGGTGTTTTTTAAATTCTATAAAATCAAACGAAGTTTAAAAATCACGAAAACTTTGGCGTGGTGTCTTGTCATCTCATGGGGAAAATGTGGAAAAAATTTGAAAATTTTTCGAGCAAGATAAGTGACGTCGGATGGCTAAAACCCGCACATCTCCATACTTGATCATGATCAAGTGTGGAGATGTCCGGGTTTTAGCCATCCGACGTCACAACTTGCTCAAAAACTTTTTCAAATTTTTTCCACAGCCTCCCATGAGATGACAAGACACCTTGCCAAGTTTCGCGGATTTTTCAACTTCGCTTGGATTTTATAGAATTTAAAAACACTTTTCCCGCACGTAACTCGTCATGTTCCGACACATAAATGTTCATAATTTCACACGAGTCCCCGGATTGAGCCTAAACATACGCCAAACATCATGAATAACATTTTTTGAATGACCACATTCCATTATTTCATGTATCTCGCAGCTCAAATTTGGAGTGGTCCAAGAAATGCAAGAAAATTGAAATAATTCATGAAATATAGCAAAACAACTTTTAAATTGTCCCAAATTGTGAACATGAGATGTCATTACTGTACCAAGGCAACACAAAAAAATGGGGCAAAAAAAAAAAAATTGGATAATTTGCCGAGAGTGCCAAGTTTGACACTCCCAAGAAAGACCCCGCTTGCCGAAAGTGCGTATACGCCGAAGACTCGACAAAGTGTGCCCGGGTTTGCCGAAAGTGTCTAACGTTGGACACTGGCAAAGGTCACGGAGAACGGGCCGCTTGCTCCTCAAGTATCCTTTGCCGAAAGTGCAATGTTTTGCCGACGGCCACGCCTCCGGAAAGATATTCTTTTCCGAAAGTGTTGTACATCGCCGACGGCGGGCACTCGGCAAAGTAGTCTTTGTCGAGTGCTTGCTTGGCACTCGGCAAAGATGCTCTTTGCCGAAAGTGCCCGACTTTTTGCCACTTTCGGCAAACTTCTTTGCACTCGCAAAGAAGCGGATTCCTCAGAGTGACATATGCATGGCAAACCCAAAATGGTTAAAATTAATAAATGCATTAATATCAAAGTTGTAGCACACACTAAAAGGTTATCATTTTAGATAATTTTAGAAAAAAAAATAACCGCATTTGCACATCATATGAGAGAGAAAAACTTGTTAGAAATTTAAACTAAGAATTAAAAAAAAAACACATGTTCATCAACCATGAACACATGAAACCCTACCTATTTTATTACTCCACTAAAATCACATGTAAGAGCCACTAAAAATGGGTCTAACTCAATACTCTTACTAATCTCCACTAGCACTTCCAAACCTAAGCTCTACTTTGCTCCATATAAAGCTCAAGCACCATAGAAAGTGAGAGGAAAGCTAAATTTAAATTACTCCACAACTAACCATAAAAATCGAATTAAGTGGTAGGATTAGCATTTTCTTACCTTTTTGAGCCTCCCCACCAAAGGATTTGAGTTGAAAACCTCCCCTTAGTAGAGCAATTTTGGGAGGAGCCCAAGGCCTCCCAACCTTTTTTTTTTTTCGAAGTGGGTGTCCCGAGGAGGAAGAAGGTGGCTGGTTCGGCCTTATCTACGTACCACTATAGGGGCGGTTTGTGATCGAACCGCCCTACCGTTATTACAAAGGGGCGGTTGACCACTGAACCGCCCTAATGACAAACATTAGGGGCGGCTGGATATCGAGCCGCCCCACTAACAATAGGGGCGGTTCAGAACACCAGCCGCCCCTACCGTGCCTTCGCAGGGGCGGCTCGTAACCTGCTCCCCGGGCCGCACGCCGTAGGGGCGCCGAAACAAGAACCGCCCCTAATGTAAATGGGGGGCGTTCTT
The DNA here is from genome assembly GCA_015847255.1 of Hyparrhenia diplandra. Classification (NCBI taxonomy): domain Eukaryota; kingdom Viridiplantae; phylum Streptophyta; class Magnoliopsida; order Poales; family Poaceae; genus Hyparrhenia; species Hyparrhenia diplandra. Next base: position 24,644 of record JADLZK010009451.1, on the reverse strand, counting down.
CTGAAAGCTTCTCTCGTAGTAGTGCAGCCTGCACCAGCCCCCCTTCTTTCCAATTTTTGGTGAGGTAAGATCTCCATCTCCGAGTGGGCTTAGAAGGGATTTGTGTGGCGAAAAGGTTATAGGGTCTTGGTAGAGGTGGTTAGGGCAGCCATGTAGTGGGGACGGAGAGAAAAGCAGCTTTAGGGTCCTGATAGCGATGGAGGTGCTTAGGCCAGAGCAGGCGAGGGAGCCAATGGTCAGGGCGGTGAGGGAAGGAGGGGGGCAGGAGGAGGCCAACGTGGGTGCTAGGGTTTCGCTACACAGATGACACTGGTTATCTTAAACAAACCGTAGTACGCGTAGAGGCAAATACTCATACTGCTCCTCTCTCACCTTCATGCCGACCTCGCCGCGTCTACATGCCTTCAGAGTAAATTGGACTGTGACATGTGCTAGACCTACGGAGTGAGAGGAGCGTGGAGCTCCTTTTTCAGCTTCCTCTCTCTCTCTCTCTTTCACATTTTCCTCTAAAGTCTAGTGACCCTTCTGAAGTTTAGTGGTTCCCTATTTGGTTCTATTTACTAAAGTAGCTATCCCATTTACAATTTAGTCACTTTTAGCTACCCCTTTTATGACCAAAGACCCCTAAACTTCCGTGAGTGCTTGGCATTTTAGTAGTTTAACATGTTTTGCAGAGCTTCATCCACGGAGCATGGTGTGTTTTGGTGCCGAAGCCGCTTAGCAGCTCACGATTCGCTTATGGAGCTACTGATACGTACTACCTCCATCCTAATTTGTAAGTCGTTTGACTTTTTATCCTCAAATTTGATCACTCATCTTATTCAAAAATTTGTGTAAATTTTCAAAAAGAAAATTCCGTGGCTTGCTTTATTAATAAAATTTTCTTAAAAAATGATTTAAATTTGACTATGTTTGCATCGTAAGCTGCTAAACGACTTTAAGTCATTCTTGAAGTAAGGACCGACCGCGACGTGTCAATGTGGCTCTTTTCACTCTCAACAGTCCTCTCTACGTACCAAATAAATTTGGTGAAGGCGCCAGTTTACCTACCAGAGTTCCGTGCATGCATCGAGCTGTATGATTGATGCAACCTTATTTAAGGGACAGCACAAGTATCAACATCTATAGCAGCGTCCTAAGCAATGGCGCAGGACCAGACGCCTGTCCTCACGAGGACGCCTGCATTCGCCGTGCACCGGCGCGAGCTCGTGCTCGTTCGACCGGCGGGACCGACGCCTCGTGAGACGAAGCGTCTGTCCGACATTGACGACCAGGGACACTGCGTGGGTACTTCCCGTCCATTTTCTTCTACAGCCGCGGTGTGGCCGCCGCCGCCGACGACCCGCCGGGAGATGTCATCCGGCGTGCGCTCGGCGATGCGCTGGTGCTATAGATTTCCAACGGGCCGTGCCGCGCCGGCCTGGTACTGCCTCGTCGTCGCCGCCATGCCGCCCATGCCGCGCCGCGCTAAGGCACGCCGTGCCCCCTCGGGCCGGGCCGCATCGGGCTCGGTGCCCGACCTCGAGCCCGTGCCCGCCCCACGGGCCAAATCGCGCCTCGCCATGCCATGCCGTGCGTGGTCGCCCACGGGCCGATTTTTAAAAACACTCAAACATGATAATTTTTTTACACAGATTTTCAGTATATTTGTACAATATTATACCAAATATATGTATAATATTATACCAAGTATGAAAATATCGAGACTAATATACCAAATATGTACAATATTATCACTAGTATATTTGCCACCAGGCCTCCCCTTTCTTAACGTGCCGGGCCATGCCGCGTGCCCCCAGCTTTGAGGGTCGGCCCAAGCCCATATCGCTGCCCCATGTCGTGCGTGCGGGCCCGCCGACCACCGGCCGCGCCGTGCTTCGGACCGGGCCAAAATAGCGTGCCTCGTGGGGGCCGCCGGGCCGCGGGCCGCATGGAAATCTATAGCTGGTGCCGTACTACCCGCCGCCGGGCGGCTGCGCGAGGTGGAAGAGCGGAAGCTGGTCGCCGGCTGCACCGGGCGAGGGCGTTATGCGCGCGGGAGGCCGACGCCAACGTGCCCCCGGCCTGTCCATGGTCGCGAGCCGCGACGCCGGGCGCCACCCAGCGCCGACGACAGCCGCCCTCCGCCATGGTCCAGCGAGCTGCTGGAAGCACGCGTCCCACCGATGCCACAGGGAGACATGGTCGCGCGGGCGTTCACCTTCGCCCGGCGCCACGTGGCGCTTATCAAGGGGTCCCTCCCGACGCCTCCTCCGTGGCATTGTCACCACTTTCGAGGTGCTTACGGCGGCGCTCTGGCGCGCGCACGCACGGGCCGCGCTTAGAGCTCCCGCCGCACGAGGAGGTGCGGCTGGTGTTCATCGTCGGCTTCAGGGGCATGCGCGAGCTGGGGCTCCCCGCCGGCTACTACGGGAACGCGATCGTGCACTCGGCGGTGCTGACCACCGCCGGGGAGCTGCAGGCCAGCTCGCTGGGTGACACGGTGGAGATGGTGCGGGAGGCGAAGGCGGTCGTCACTGCCGAGTACGTGCGGTCCACCACCGACCTCCTCGTGTTGCGTGGGCGGCCGTCTATGCTAGCTGCGGCGAACCTCTCCATCGTGACGGACCACAGGCACCTAGGGCTCCATCGCCTGGACTTGGGGTGGGGCGTGCCGGTGTACCGAGGCATTGCGACCGCGTTCTTTCTGGGCATGATTTTTGTTCCAGTCAAGGACGTACGGCGACGGGGAGGATGCCGTGGGCGTGACGATCATGCTGCCACGGCCGGCCATGGATCGCTTTGCGTCAGAGCTTGAGAAGATGATGGTGTCCCCCGGCCTCGCTCGTTGACCCGGCCAGCCTTGGCCCTTGGTACAAGCAAATAGTGTGCCACACCGAGAGGATGATATATACACACAGCACCCGCCCGCCTTGGTACAAGTAAATAGTGTGACATTTTGATTAAAGAAAATATCACACACTGGTACTTCGTAAGTTACTCTTTCACGCTAAAGCATTCTGATGCATGGGTTAGCATCACAAAATTGTGAAGAGACATACGAAATAATAATAAATTGTTTTCATTCAAAAGTTCCATATTTCATTCATTTGATTTTTGGGTCTTCCAAGCTCGTGCATTCTTCCAAGTTCCACATTTCATTCATGTGAAGAGACAGAGCGCGACCATGCGCATGTTAAAGTTTGTGCATTCTAACAAGCTAACTTTTTTTTTTCTGAGTAATACGTGGGTACCTCTACTTTCATGGGCTTTGATGACTTGACCAAGGAAAAAGTCCAGATTGCCTCCCCCAACTATCACGAAAGTTCACTTTTCCTCCCTCAACGCCAAAACCGGACAAATCACCTCCCTCAACTTTTCAAACCATGCAAATTACCTCCCTTGAGTGGTTTTGAGAGCGGTATTGCTACAGTAACAACGGTTTGCCTTTTTTTTTTTTAAAAAAATCTGGTTGATTTTTTGAAAAATCATAGTAAATCACAGAAAAAATCATAAAATGAAAAATCCAATTTTGTTGTACTCCATGTGATAGTGAATATATAATATGATATACTTTAATATAAAGTTTTTTTGCTATGAAGGTTTTTGTTTTTTTTTTTTATATATTCAATGTGTAGATATAATTATGTGGAGTCTAACAAAATTGATTTTTCATTTTATGATTTTTTTGTGATTTACTATGATTTTTCAAGGATTCAACTGAAATTTTTTAAAAAAGGAAAAGGCAAACCGTTGTTATCGAATAATACCGCCCTCAAAACCGCCGAGGGAGGTAATTTGTATGGTTTGAAAAGTTGAAGGAGATGATTTGTCCGATTTTGACGTTGAGGGAGGAAAAGTGAACTTTCGTGATAGTTTTTTTTTTTTGAGAATTACACAAAGACAACGCAGACGCCACAACACGCACGCACACTCACCCCTATGAACACACGCGCACGCAAACCCTACCCCTATGAGCACCTCCGGGACCGGGCAGCCGACAGATCCGGAGATTCTCGGTCACCATAGGGCGCCTCGCCGCCGACGGAACGCCGCTACCACTTAATGCATAACGCCGGTAAATCCTTGGGAAAATCCCGTGAAAAGGTGCGAGCATCGATTTGAACCCCCCGTGGGTAGCGGCCCCACTGGACCGCCCTACCATTGGACTATAAGCCAATTAGCACTTTCGCGTGATAGTTGGGGGAGGGAATTGGACTTTTTCCCTTGACCAATGCAGGTACTAAGCCCATTACTCATTCATTCTCTAATAGGTTCGATCATATAGGAGGCCCATTGGTTTACCAAAAACAAAGTATATTGGAGGCCCATTGGGCAGTGGGCTCAGTTTCAGTGTGAGCGCCTTTACGTGGCAAAAATGGTGGTTTTTTTTTTTTTTGAGAAACGGCAAAAAATGGTGGCTGAGGCGTGAGTGAGCTCACTGAGCTGTGATGCAATGATAAACCAGAGTTAACTGAAAAAATAATTGTAGTAAAATTATTCCTTTCTTCTTTACGATCCACATTTAAGGGGTTCCTTTGTTACTAAACCTTCAAATCTCATTCATCTTCTCGCTCTATCCATGTACATTAGCACTTTAAGGTGTTTAGGACAGATTAGACATGAAGAGAAAAATTCTCTGGTACCCTTCACCAAGGTGCTCGTGCCGTGTCCAGATTTTGGACGTTAGTTTTGGCTCGAACTTATCAGTATGACTTATGATGTTACAATATTTTTTTCTCACAACAAAAACAACGTTAGGAGATATTAGCCGACTAACAACTGCAGAAGCCATCAACAGCAAGCTTGCGAGATATTTAAATTATTGTAAGTTGACGTGGAGCACTGTACTCGAGAACACTTATACTCCCTCTGGGATGGTATTAGAAGTCGTTTAGGACATCGACACGGTCTCTAAAACACAACTTTGACCTTTTATTATTACTAGGAAATATGCCCATGCGTTGCTACGGGTTAATAATATATTTTAAACTTTATAATTTATATATCTCCGTTGTTTCCAAATGAGTAACTTCATTTTTCGCTTGACTGAACTGTTTTTTTTTTATTAAATATATGTTGTGGTATTTGTGTAGAATAGAAAATCTTTCAATAATAAATGTGCAATACAATATGTTAGAATTTTAGGGAAAAACATATTGTACTTTTTTTATTTGAAACAATGGATAGTTGTTTTTTTTAGATAAAGGATATGAATCTCGGCTTCATCTATCCAAGATAGAATCGACCAATTATTACAAATAAACAAAAACAAAAAACGGTTTTGCTAGAAACAAGATCCAGCCGCCCTCAAGGCAAAAGAAACAAGGAAATAAAAGTTTTTGACTAAACATAACCAACATGTCTCTGAGATAGCCACCCACGTGAGCCAAAAAACTCTAAAGTCGACACTTCTAGGTGGCGTCTTTAGCGGATATTAATTGATCTTGAAGATCTTCATTCCGGCCGCAAGCTTGCCCACTGTCGCGACCAATGGGTCCTCGAATAGTACCTCGCAAAAAGAGATTTTGGTTTGCATTTGTCAAAAACTACTTCATTCCTAGTTAACCGGATTGCCCATATAAGTGCAGATCTTTCGTTAATAACAATGTATTGTACTTTTTGTTCCCCTTTTTAGACCAAACAACGAACAAATCTCTTATATTTACAGGGGTGTTAATCCAAAAGTAAATGTACAGCGCCACAAAAATTTGGCATAGAAACAATCAAAAAATAGGTGTTGAATAGTTTTACGGGGAATGACAGAGAGAGCAATGTTTATCTCCATTCCAATTTCTCCTAGCCAGGTTATCCTTGGTTAGAACAACACCTTTTTTGATATACCACATAAAAATTTTAATTTTCATTGGTAATTTTGTCTTTCAAATATCCTTGTGACACTCGACCCCATTGTTAATTAAAGCATCATACATAGACTTGATTTGTAAACAAACACCGAGGCCTTTAAATCCCACACAAAGACATCTCGCTCCTCGTGTTAAGTTCATTTGTTGTAAAGATGATACAATGCGGTGCCAATTTGATAAGTTTACCCCCACTAGATTTCTCCTAAAGGAAATATTTAGTACAGGGAACTTAGTACATTAGCTACCGAATCTTGTTTCCTCCTTACAATATTAAACAACCTCGAGAACTTGTCTTTGAGTGATTTGTTACCCAGCCAAGTATCAAACCAAAAGCGAGTTTGTGACCCATCTTTGACATTAAAATGACCCAACTTAAAGAAGCTATCTTTAACATTCATTAGACTTTTCCAAAAGTGCGAGTCTGTTGGTTTCTTCTCACAGCTCTCTCTAACGTTTTATTTTTAATATATTTATTTCTCAAGAAACTCTTGCCATAAGCCCTCTTCATTTAACAACTTAAATAGCCACTTGCTAAGCAAACATTTGTTTTGGGTTTCTAAGTTTTGAATACCTAGTCCACCCCTGTTCTTTAGGTTGGCGTATAATATCTCATTTGATCGATCTGTATTTTCTCTTGTGTTGGTCATTTTGCCACAAAAAAATGAGATCAAAGCATTCAATTTTGTCTAGTACCCCTTTTGGCACTTCAAAAAGGACATCATAAACATCGGTAAACCGGAGAGCACTGAATTTATGAGAACTAACCGCCCCCCTACGATTCGATAATTTTCCTTTCCAACTACTTAGTCTCTTCTCAATTCTCTCTTCTATAAATTTCCGGTCTTTATTAGACAATTTCTTAAAATGCATAGGAAGACCTAGGTATCTAAAAGGATACTTGCCAATGGCACACCCAAATAAATCTGAATAAAATTCCTCGAAGTTCTTGGCCCATCCAAAGCAAAAAATCTCACTCTTGTGAAAATTTATTTTTAAGCCGGATAGTTGTTCAAAGGTGCTTAATAACAATTTCATGTTAACCGCCTTTTCAACATCGTGGCTCAAAAAATCAACGTATCATCCGCATATTGGAGAATGGATAGTCCATCCCGGATTAAGTGCGGTATAACACCTTCTACCCTACCCGCCTCCTTAGCTCTTGCAATTAGTACGGCCAACATGTCAACTACTATATTAAATAATATTGGAGACATGGGGTCACCTTGCCTAAGGCCTTTTTAGTTTGGAAATATTGGCCAAGTTGGTCATTAATCTTAATATTAACATTACCCCCGAAGTAAATTTTTTTTATCGATGGCGCCCACTTTTGAGAGAATCCCTTCATTCTTAGTGTGTCCATTTGTAAAAATCCCGATTAACTTTATCATATGCTTTCTCAAAGTCAATTTTAAAGATCACCCCATCTAGTTTCTTGGTGTGCGGTTCATGAATTGTCTCATGTAATATGACACCCCCTCCATAATATTTCTACCCTAAAAAAAAAGCGGTGCAGGTTGGTCTAATCAATTTTTGGGCAATGGAAGATAATCTATTTGTTGCCACCTTAGTGAAGATTTTAAAAAGATACATTCAACAAACATATAGGTCTATATTGTTGAACAACTTTTGCATCCTTCTTCTTGGGTAACAAAATTATATTGCCAAAGTTAAGGCGATTAAGATGTAAAGTTCCTTGATGAAAATCATTGAACATAGCCATCAAATCCTCCTTAATCAGATCCCAAAAAACTTGATAAAACTCGGAGGGAAACCATCCGCCCGGGCGCTTTATTATGCTCCATTTGGAAAATTGCCGCCCCTAACCTCTTCTTGAGTGAAAGGCTTAGTCAAGGCATCGTTTTCCACATCCGACACTTGGGGATGTCGGCCGCCCGAGATTCGTCTAATGAGACCCGGCGATGCATCGGAAGGACCAAAAAGATTTTTATAATAACTAGTAATATGCTCTTTAAGTTGAGCATCACCGGTTATAATATTATTCCCATCCTCAAGTTGAAAGATGCGGGTCTTCCTATGCCTACCATTGGCTAAAAGATGATAATACTTAGTATTTGCATCACCTTCTAATAAGTGTTTCACCTTAGCCCTTTGGTACCACTTGAGTTCCTCTTCTCTAAGGAGTTCAGCCAGCCTTTCACTTAAAACATGTTTCAAGTCTCTCTCGGTTTCAGTAAGCATGGTAATTTCCGCTTTCTTGTCTAGATCATCTAATTTATTTAACAGATTTGCTTTTTTTTTTTTGTAAATCCCACTAACATGTTTAGCCCAACCTCTTAGATGTTGACGGAGTTTTCTAATTTTTGCTTGCCAACGCTCAATAGGTGACCCTGAGACTACCACACCCCGCCATACATGGGACACCATCTCACAAAACCCATCCCTCAACAACCAACTGTTGGTATTTTTTAACGCATTACGATAAATCCGCAAAGCGCCGCGGAAAAGTACCGTTGTAGCTTTCACCCGGAGTATTCAGGGGTATCAATTTCCACCGAGGGAACGAGAAGTGAACTGAGCAAGGCCAAGGTCATCCAAAGACTGTTTTTGGTAGGAAGAAAGAGGTTCTCTAAGGTTTTCCCAAAGTTATTAAATACCAAGTTCAGGCTTACTTAACCCCACTTATCATGAGCGTACTGTTCCTTTCCGATTCTCGAAAAAGACTGGGAAACGTAATCGGGAGAAGGCAGCCAAAAGCTCTACGAAAAACACCAACCCGTGCGTGGTGGACTACAAAGGCCCGATCGGAGTTTGTCACCCCCTGGCTACCACAACTATTCCGTAGGTTTGGGCGCAATCTCGGGTAAACTCTAGCCCGGACACCACGTCTACGCTTAGCGGATCTGAAAACTAGTTCCGTCATTTAAAACTAGAACCTTCGATTCGAACGGAGATCCGTAAAAAAATCAAGCATGAACTGAATTTAGTGAAATAATAATATTGGAATTAGCACAAGATAACCTGAATCTTTCTCGCATCGAGTCGGATTCGAAGAGGTACAAAGTCGAGGCGGCCGACAATCCCGACTACTCCTCCGCTCTTTCCTTTTCACTCTCTTCCTCTTTTCCTCTAATACAACTAGGTAATGAACACCTAGAGGGACACTACTACTTGATATGAAATGTGGAAGTGATGCTCACAAGGTAGGATGTGTGTGTTGTAGAGGGAGGAGTGCCCTCTTTATATAGTGGAGAGGAGGAGTGAATGGAGGGTGCTCCTTGCTTCGAGGGATTTTGGCGGGAACGCAAAAGTTGCTCCACATGCAACCGCCGCATGGAACCGCACGAAACCGCCATAAAAAGGCGGGAAGTTTAAGCCATTTTTCGGGGCGGCCGCCGCAGGCCGGCCCAGCCTCGAAGCCGCCTCGGCCCCGCCTTCTCCTCGTTGTGCATTTGGGCCCTTATATGTTGGGCCTATGATGGTGCATGGGCGGATGACTCGCGGAGTTTGGCCCTCTTCTTTGGATCCTCTCTCTTTTGGTTTAATGCGCTTTTCTATTTATTTGGCGAACTTGCACCTATTTCCACAACATTCTCCGCAAAACAACTTGAAACACCAAAACTCGTGGAACTTCGTTAGATAAATAATGTTTGGTTATGTTTTCACATGTAATATTGTATTAGTGGTTCACTTTGGTGGTAGTAAAACATGCATTAATTGAGTGTCAACAAGTTCCCCACACTTGACTCTTTGCTCGCGTCCGGAGTAAAGGTTAGTGATAAAGTAAGTATAAACATAGCAATTCGAGTTATGAACCCGACATAAAGATCATCCTGCACATACCTCATTACCGTGGGATATGTGGAGTGTCTAACATATATTCTTGGGTGGTTGAGAAATGGAACGGCTTTGAACAAAGTCATCCTATTTTCACATCTTAGTAACTTGGAGTTTTTTTTTTTTTGAAAATAAATCATAGTTCACAAGTACTCCTCAAATGGCACTCTCAAATCGCTCAATGGTGTTTATCTCCTCACCAAGGCATTTTATAGCTTTGCCTTCTTTTCCTTCCTACTTCTATAAAGCTTATGTGGAGCTCGGTAGGAAAAAATGTTTGTGGGCATACTTGTATTGCATATTTTGCTAGGTCAAACAATGGATCCACGGAGAAAAATGTCATACAATAAAATCAAGATGTGCAAATGTGTGGATATATATAGTGGCTAACCTATTTCTATTATGCTCCTTGAAATATCTCCCTTTATTGTGACTCGGAGAAAATAATTGTGAGAGCATGGGCTATCTTTTTATTCTCATTTTTTTTTTTTTTTTTTTTTTTTTTTTTTTTTTTTTTAGAGAGGCGGGCATCTAAGTACCCATTGTTTTAATAGCGGACACTTGTCCATTTTTTTTTTTCTCTTTTTTTTTTTTTTCATTTGATGATAGCCTCATGTCACTTTTTCATAAACTTTTGAGAGGGAGATATCAACAAGTGTTTGGAGCATTTATTTCTAAGAACCTAACAAAGATATTTTTGTTTACTCCTAGTATAGGAGTAGAACATTTTTTTGGATCTAAATGGAAGGCATGTTTCTACGCCTACTCGGTGTAGGAGTAGTGCATATATTTGGTGGCGTGTGCGTGATCTTAATTTAAGAGCATGATAATTTTCTCAACTAGGGTCAACAAGGTTTGACAGAGCTCAATGTAATAACAAGTAGCAAATGTAGAAGGTTTTCAAATTGTATCATGGTATTTGGCCCCTGGTAGGAAGTTCTCACCATTGAGGAGTATGTGAGACTATGGTTTTAACATTTTGATGAAAAGGAAATTCTCCAAGTACTTTGAATTGAATAGAAAAGGTTGGATTTCCATGTCAATGCCATATCTCACTTCACAACAACTTAGGCAATATGTTTTTCCTATGTGTTTTTTTCCCACAAGCACTAAGGATATGCAAGGAACAAAAATTTATGTAGGCCAAACTCAAAGAGCTATATTTATATTTACTTTTTCGAGTTTTTAATTCTAAGTGTGGAATTTTGGTTCTTTTAAAAGTTTGCGGGTTTAAACAAGTGTAGAACCAGGGAACATGCATATGAACAGTGGGAGAGGAGTGATCAAACCGAAGTTTTGTATACATTCCTCCACCAGTTCATGATGTGGTTTTACGCTTTCTGTTCTTCAATGGAATCTTGCACACCCCCACACTTCTTTGGAGCTATATACTTTTTATTCAAAGACAAAAGACAAGTGAAAATAACAAGGACCCTTACGGTGGAAAAACACCAGAGAGTCAAAGGTTTATTTGATTAATGAATTATTCTAGACTCTATGTTGTTTTTATTTTATTTTTTATTTTATTTTTATTTTTTTTTATTTTTTTAAGCAAGGTCGGGCTCACATCATTTTTTTTTTTATTGACCCCTTGGTGTGTGTGGAACTTGGACTTACACCTTCCTCCCCCCCACACTTGAACTTTTGTGTAAAATTCAAGTGTGCGAGGTCGAGCCTCCATCCGAGTGTGTTCCATCACCCATGAGCATCAAAGTTTGTAGTTGATGTAGCCTCATATTCTCAAGCATCGTATGCTTCTTCGTTCTTCTTTGTCTTCACCTGAAATGGTTAGCAACAAGAATATCCGAAGGTGCTACTAGTTTGATAACATGTTTGCTTTTATTAAAAATAAAAGTTTTGCTTTCTTTTATGAAGAACAATTTTATTGAAAGAGCGGGTTATCTCCGAAAGTGTTTTGTTTAAAGACAAAAAACTCGTCTTTGGGAAACCTTTGAATTTCAAACCAGTGTTGGTGAAGTGGTTTCCCCTCCAACACCAACCTTGAGTGTCGACCTGTAAACTCATGCCGAGACACCACGAAATTTGCAAAATTTATGGTAGACAAAAAGCATCTACAACAACCCTTTCAAAGATTTTATGAACAGAGGAGCGAGAAGGGGTTGTAGATCATTGTCGAGATGGTCGAGTTATGGATCGATCCGGGAGATTTTTCATATGAGCATGGAATGGATGTGACATTTAGAATGTAACTTCCATGTTCATTGATGAAATCTCTTGATTCTAGGGGAACACTTTCTTTTTCATGATAGATCAAGTCATCCGCAAAACATGGATCAAATATTGTTAATGCATAGGCTGTCTCATGCTCTCCCCTTGTCGAGAACGAAGTCCGATGAGACATCATGTCTTGGCAAAGAGGTGGAGGGTATAGAAAGGTCTTCCATATGAATTGGTTCACCCTCTATGTGTTGTGAGTGTTCTTGATGTCTCATAAAGGAGTTCGAGGTATCGATGATTCGATCTGGGAATTTCTAAAAACATTCCCAAAATCATCATCGAAAAAAAGGTCATCCTCGAATCCAAAGGGACATGCATAAGGATGGGATTCATCATCCCACAATTGTGATTGCATGTTCCCTTAACGGAGGTTCCTCAACAACCAAATTATGGAAAGAATTTGAAGAAACTTCAAATTCAGTTGTAGGTACCTCCTCTCGATGGTCGGAGCTTGACTCTCTTTGTTTCTATGGGAAACTTCGTCATATATGCTAGTGTATGAGGTGTTCTCTAGGATTTTCTATAGAATGGCTTTCCCCTCACTAATGGATTTATGCATGAACGAGCCTCCCGAAGATAGGTCAATTTGGAGAGCATCTTCCTTGCAAAGACCAAGATAGAAGTGGCAAAGAATGACTTGGTCGGGCAAAGAGAGGTCCAGGCCCTGTATTTAAAAAAGACTTAAGAACCTCGCCCGGGATGCTCCTAGAGTCTCCTTCTCTTTTTGTTCAAATCTAAGAATTTCTATTCGAAGGGCAGCGACTCGAATCGGGGAAGAAAGCAAGACAAAATTTGTCTCGGTTCAACCCGGTTTAAAGTGAACACCTCCAACGGTATGAGCATACCATTGTTTCGCTCTACCCAAAAGGGAGAACGGAAACTTTTTCCACTTGATGGTCTCTTGTGTCATGCCCGATAAAACGAGGCAAGAACACAAGTGCTCAAATTCCCCGGTGGCTATATGGATTTTCATTGTCTCGCCGGAGAAGGGTTGGTCGAACCATGGCTATGAAAGCGGGGCGAATTTCATAGCGGTTGTGTGAATGGGGCGTGATGATGGTGGAGGCTCCAACGAATCGCCCTTTGGAGCCAAAAATTTATAGATGGGCATTGAATCCATGTGGTAGTGGTGGTGGTGGTGGTGAGGTGCATAAAAATGGTGATGAAAAGAAAAAGGATACCGCGGACGACTTGGTTAGATCCTAGAACGACTACGTTCCCAGACAGCGGTGCGGGAAAAGCTTGTTGGTATTTTTAACGCCGCGGATAAATCCGCAAAGCGCCGCGGAAAGTACCGTTGTAGCTTTCACCCGAGTATTCAGTGGTGTCGATTTCCACGGGAACGAGAAGTGAATCGGAGCAAGGCCAAGGTCATCCAAAGATCGTTTTGGTAGGAAGAAAGAGGTTCTCTAAGGTTTTCCCAAAGTTATTAAATACCAAGTTCGGGCTTACTTAACCCCACTTATCAAGGGGCGGTTGTTCCTTTCGATTCTCGAAAAGACTAGGAAACGGTGTCGGGAGAAGGCAGCCAAAAAGCTCTGAAAACACCAACCCGTGCGTGGTGGACTACAAAGGCCCGACGGAGCCGTCACCCCCGTGGGCTACCACAACTATTCCGTAGGTTTGGGCGCAATCTCGGGTAAACTCTAGCCCGCACACCACGCTACGCTAGCGGATACTGAAACTAGTTCCGTGCAAAAACTAGAACCTTCGCCGATTGAACGGAGATCCGTAAAGTAAAATCAAGCATGAACTGAATTTAGTGAAATAATAATATTGGAATTAGCACAAGATAACCTGAATCTTTCTCGCACGAGTCGGATTCAAAGAGGTACAAAGCCGGAGGCGAAGCCGACAATCCCGACTACTCCTCCGCTCTTTCCTTTTCACTCTCTTCCTCTTTTCCTCTAATACAACTAGGTGATGAACACCTAGAGGGACACTACTACTTGATATGAAATGTGGAAGTGATGCTCACAAGGTAGGATGTGTGTGTTGTAGAGGGAGGAGTGCCCCTCTTTATATAGTGGAGAGGAGGAGTGAATGGAGGGTGCTCCTTGCTTCGAGGGGATTTTGGCGGAACGCAAAGTTGCTCCACATGCAACCGCCACTGAACAGACGAAACTAAAACCGCCATAAAAAGGGCGGGAAGTTTTCGCCATTTTTCGGGCCGTTGTCCCTCGAGGGGGCGCCTCGGCCCCTCGCCCCGCCTTCTCTGTTGTGCATTTGGGCCCTTATATGTTGGGCCTATGATGGTGCATGGGCCGAGATGACTCGCGGAGTTTGGCCCTCTTTGCCGGATCCTCTCTTTGGCGTCTTTGGTTTAATGCGCTTTTCTATTTATTTGGCGAACTTGCACCTATTTCCACAACATTCCCGCAAAACAACTTGAAACACCAAAACTCGTGGAACTCGTTAGATAAATAATGTTTGGTTATGTTTTCACATGTAATATTGTATTAGTGGTTCACTTTGGTGGTAGTAAAACATGCATTAATTGAGTGTCAACACCAACCTAATTCAAACTTGAACCGAGGTTGATAAGTTGTAGATGCATTGTTAGTAGATAGTAATAAAGGAGTATGGTGCAAATCTCTCTCGGAAAGAGGATGCAGCATGTAGTATTAGGGTATTGAGACTCAAAATCCATGCAAGTTAAAACTGTCTAACTTTTTCAAAAAGTTTGATTTGGCAAATTATTAGCCCAGTGAAGTTCCTACCGGACAATTCTAATTCTCTAAGGTTGAGAATATCAATTACAAAGATTAAACAAGAATGGCCACCTATCATTAAAATTATCATTATTCTTCTCATAAATTACGCGAATAATGTTAAAATCACCACCTATGATAATAGGGATAGTTTCTTTTGAACATACTTTCGAACCAACTCGACAAAAAATTAGATTTATGATCTGCTTGGGCAGGACCATAGACTGAAATTAAGTTAAACTTGAAATCAATTTCCTTATGACGAAAAAAAAAACGAATAAAAATCTCCTTCCTCAATTTGTCCAACATCAAAAAGTTTGAGTAAACTCTAGTAACATGCCACCCGGATCTACACCGTGGAGCCAAAGAATGCCAAATAAAATCTCTACCAAAGACAAATGGTATTAAGAGTCTTTTGTGGAAAACTAGCTCTACGGGTTTCGATAAGGCAATAAAATCTAGGTCTTTTTTCTTTTGTTAAATCGAGAAAGAAATCTATACTTTTTAAAAGTCTCGCAAATCCATTACAATTCTAGAAAATTCCTTTCATTTTTAACAACTTTTGTTTTTCCTTTTCTTACTCAATTTGGGGTGTCTTTTTTAGCCGATGATGATATCAGGAGTTTGTACGATCAATGGATCACTACTCCCATCACCTAACCCTCCAAAATTTCCGACCATAAACTATTTAAAGCTTCTAGCTTGGCAATATCTTCAATAGAGCAATCGGTTCCCTCCTCCTCTACCACCAATTTTTTTATTACTCACTTTAGAATTATTGACCAATCTACTAAATTCCAAATCCTTTAAGCGTTTAATACAAGTAAAACAATCTTTATCATTTTTACCTAAAACTATGCCTAAAAGCACTTGTAGAATTTGCAATAGAAGAATCATCTCTATTAAAAAAAGAAGGAGTATTCTGGATTGTACCTTTCTCGTTGACTAGCTCAAATTCTTCTTGGCCTTGAGCCTAGCCACCTTCTCAATGGAGTCTTGATCCCTTTGCGCACGTTCCTCTTCTTTGGATCTCAAAGGTGAGACCTTGTCTCACTAGGTAACTTACTACCGACATTCCCGAATCATTCCTCAAGGGGTAGTAAAACAAAATTCCATTCTCCATTACACCGGGACACCACAGCCCTTGGCTTCTCGGTTGGCGTACATTTTAGTTTGCTCCAAGGTCAAGGACAACGCCGCACCGGGTTGCAGTAGGCTGCCACGATGCCTTCTCTCCACTCTCGCTACCACTAGGCGGAGCATCACCTATGTTCCCCATCAATGTCCATATTTTCTTCCAGCACTTCCACCATTTTCATTATCTTTTTTTTGTCTTATCCCCATTGGGATCATCATCTTTGGATCTCCCTCTTTGGTAATGTCCATGTCTATGACCAAGAGCTCACCATAGAGGATCTCTCTCTCCACGCGCAAATTGTAGCTCGTAAGCGAAGTCTCCAATCACTATATCCACAAACTGCGGGATAAGTGATGGATCGGCCTTTATACCTTCATTCTCGCTCTTCGGTATTTTTAGTAAAAATGGTGTCTACAGCTCTAAGCACTCCCGGGATTGTTCCAACAGCCCAAATGATTTGGGCTGTTTAAACTCATGGGGTAAACCTCTCTGGCCCGAACCCAAACTTTCGGGATTTCTCTCTTATAAACTTCATTATCCACCCCTTTTTCAAATCTAATTTTACCCTCAACTTCTCTTGTGTCCATAGGACCCTAGTTTGACTTGTCTCCGGTAAAAATTCATTTGAAGGAAAATTGACAATAAATGCACCGTTCACATGTTGTGCGAATTTCCCACTTGTGATTCTTTTGGGGGGCGAGTCTTTTCTAGTTCACTGCCAGCCTGATTGTGATGGGAGAACCTTCAAGTACACATTACCAGAACTCTAGTTTCTTGCATATTATCTTTTGGGTTATCAATCTTTGGAATAAAAAATAAAACCCAAGACCCTCTCGACATAACCACAAGGAATAGGCGCTTGTATTAGTTTTTGCTGTGTTTGGGCACAATTTCACGGATGATCTCCAAAACAAGTTTCACAACCACCGCAGAACTATAGTGCATTCATGAAGTACGTATGACCCTTAGTACAACTTGGCCGATAACAATAAGGCTTTCCTTTACTTTTCTTTGCCCCACGAATAGGCCGATTCTAGGATGTCGGGAGTTTTACCTAGCATAGTGAGACCCTCTGTGACACTTGCATCAACCACCATCAAATCTTGCTTCAGCGGATCTTGCGGACTACTCCACCTTGAGATGATGAAGCCTGCGCCGGCCGGTCTTGGGGCCACGCCGCGGGCACCCACGGGACACCTGCCTGCGTGGTGTCCCGGCTTGAGATGATCCGCCGGCCTTAAAGGTGGGTCACGACCGCCGCCCTGGCGGCGGGATGGATTCCCCAAAATTTGGAGATTAGCCATGGGGATTCCATACCTGCGATGGCCGTAGCCCCGCTGGCGTCCTCACCATGCACGACCCCATCTTTGGGGAGGAGGCTCATCTTGATGACGGTAGGGTTAAGCGCCCCATGGCCAGGCTTTTGGATAAGCCCGGCATCTTAGGCGTGATGCCGAGGTGGATGTTTGTTGACACTTGTTATCATATAAATTTATTAATCAAATAAACATGAAAAGGGGTATAGATCATAATAACAACCTAGAATAGGGTGTCACTAACATATTTCCACCGGTTTTGGTAAAGTTGTGAATTGCGGGGACTAAAGGAAGAGGCGGGGGAAAACACTAGAATCCGCGAGCCGACGACTGCGCGGCGTAATGCAATCCAACTCAGAAGAGTCTAGAAGGCTCGGATTAATCCGGCGTGATCAAGACTTAGCACAAGAAAACATCATCTAGAAGACTCCAGGAAGCCCGACGGCCAGCGGCGGGGCCAGTGGGCCCCACTGCCGGGCGGTAAATTTAAATATAAGGCGATTCGGCCTCCCCCTCCGCCATCGTACGATTCAGGAAGCATGTACGCCTCTAAAAAGGCGCCAATCTAATCCTTTCGTTTAATGTCGGTTTTGATCGAGGGCGACCGGTGGAATGCGGATGTATCTAAGTCAACACACGGCACCTCCCGGAGCTATATATAAGCGGCCCAGGCCCCCTCAATTGTCATCATCTCCGGATCATCTCATACATCAATTTCTATCTCATCATCGATGGAGCCACGGCTGAGGAGAATTAGATTAGGCTGACTACAATGTAATAGAATAGATCTAGTAGAGAGTTAGGGAGAGAGCGGAGTGCGCTCGGTTTACGGAGAAGTCTTGATGTTACGGGCTGCTATCTTTGTATCTCAACTCTATTAGACTTTTATGCCATAATTAGATCTATCTTTTCTAGTACTTTTATGCCTTTCATGTTATTGATTAGAATATAGTTGTTATATAATTGCATGGGATCTTAACAAGTATTGAGTGCTGGGGTTATTCATGATGATTAGGTAGTAATTAATAGTGTGGACATGGTGTCTAGACTAGAGGTTACCTTAGATTGCACCAGTCCCTAGTTGTGGTAGCCCTGGTGGAGCACCCTAATGTATTCCATTCCACCGTTCGGATTGGTAGTGGTGGGACCCGTGAGTCGGGCTTCCTAGCCCCCTTCTCATCCCTTTCAGCGGCTGGTGTTACGATGTCCCGGTGTTCTTTTATATTCGCTATACCTTTTCATGCCTTGGTTACTCAGAACCAAAGTACTAGAAAGTATTGAGGAACCTAGATCTCTCTGGATTGTCCTCTCCACCTAGCTATCTATTCTATATTATAATATTCTCACGGTTAAGTGCTATTAATTATCTTTTATATCATCATATACATAATTTATCCCCTCACTTTAGTTTAGTTTGGTATATTAAGTTAGTAGATAACATGATTTTAATTTAATCATAGTCTTTACCCTTGCTTCCTGTGGAAAATATAAAAATAGATACTGGAATACTCAGGGTAAAAGCTACAATGGTATATATATATTAAAATGGCTTGCGGAACCCTTTATATTCTTTGCGCTAATAAGTATACAACAATGTTGACCACCTCAGATGGCCCTGCTGCTTGCGGCTCACGCAGCGCCATGGCTGACATGTTGCCCCATGGCCGGGTTGATGGCGCCTCGAGGCTTATGATGCAGCGGGCTTCTTTGGTGAAACCGCCTGCCCCCCCAAGGCGGATCATGAGCACCGGCGCCACCTCACGCTGCAAGTAGCGGCTGGTTCCGGCTAGCGCCTCCACGATGTGCCACCACCGCTTCTTGCGCGGTGACCGCCATGAACACCTCCGCCCATAGCCATAGCGACCACGGGGCCGCGGCGTCCTCAACTTGATGAGGTGCCCATGGCGAGTTCATTCTTAACCACCATGGGGCATAGCCATGAAGCCATGACCACCCTCCTCCCGCCAGAACCCATATCAGCGACCCGTCCACGATGGCCAAACCCTCGTAGCCTCTACTTCCAAACGAGGGTTAAAGCGGGGACAAAGCGGGTTGAAACCTTAAAGCCTCTTCCCTCGCCACGACCACAAAGCCCCCGTCAGATGCGCCACAATGCGCCATGGGTCTCCTGGCTACCTCGGCGAAAGAAGGTTTGGAGGCGGTGAAAGGCGGTGACCGAGCTGGGCCTTTCTGCGGGTCTAGGGTTTTTGTTGATGGTTCCGTCTGCGGCGGAATAGATGACCGCGGCCCCTTTGGAGGCTTGAAAGAAAGACCCGGGTGAGTTGAACTTTGGGCTAGCGTGGACACAACTATACGTGATGATAGCGGCCTTCACGGGCGTTTGGCAAGCGATCGATCAATCGTACGCACCCCTCGTGGCGGCGGAAACACGCATCTAGTTTACCCGTTGAATTTTTCAAAATCATTCAAAAATTCATTGCATGGTCGAAATCGTGAGTGAGGCGAACGCGATCGCCGACGATGGCCAACTAACGAAGTCGAGAACAACGGATGAGCTTTTGCTTTCTCCGTTAAACGCATGGATGGATGCCTCGCAAAGCGATGTTCCCTAATGTTCTCGGAGGAGATACGATCGCGGTGGCGGCTGACCCCGCTTGCCATGGATCTACGGTGTTTAATTCTAAGCACCATTGTCTCGGCCGTTGATTGATTTTTGGGAGCTTAACCTCTACGAGTTAAGAAACGTGTAACACAGTGTTTTTGCATCATTTTAAAAATCACTAAAAATTTGAACTTTTCAAATTACAACTAAAACTTGAATTATTTTTCAGCCAAACTAAAAGTTTTTTGAAAACCACATTTCAAACTCCCACCATCTAGAGAATAGGAAATCTTGCTTGTTGCCCGCTATCAAAGCTTGTAATTATAAAAAGGATGCAAGGTAAGTTACACATTTTTAATATGGAAGTCTTGCATGAGAATGATTTACAAACTTTCTACAGGAATAAAATATCAAGCACGTGTGTACCAAAAAAATATCACGTGGTATTTTGTGAGCACGATAAATAATTATTCTCTCGTGATAAAAAGTCAGGGAATATAAATGTGCTTGTAAAAAATATTTATGGACAATGTGTCACACATGAAATAATAAAAAAGGGAAGAAAATGTGTGTACACATATACATATTTAGTGTATGAACACCTTGAATGAATATTCTCCCATAAATCAAAGTTTAGGAGAATATAAGTTCAGAACTTAAACAAGCAAATACAATAAATATATATATGCATTTACACACATCAAATAATAGAAGAAGAGAATGGAGAAAAGAATAAAAGGAAGAAAATAGGAAGAGAATAGAATGAGAAAGAGCTCTCGGGCTCACTCTTTCCCTGCTCCCTCTTTTGGCGCGGCCGAGCCAAACCCTCTTCCCTCCTTTCTCTCTCTGCCTTGGCCGCTGGTAAGTGGTTTTAGTCGCGGCCCAACTTCGTGAGAGGCGGACTCCACGAGCCCAACGACCAACGGTAGGCGGAAGCTCATCACTCTCCCTTCTCTCCTGCTTGGCGGACCCGGATGCGCCCAGCGTCTTCTTCTTCTTCGCCAGGCCAGCGGTGGCCAGCCTTCGATCCACGAGCCAGCCGCGTCGCCCGGGAGAGAATGACTCGGCGCGGTGGCCTCGCCCGGCCGTCTGGCGCCCGTTGTCGTCGTCATCTACCCACGCACCCTGCGCCACGGGGGCGAAGGTAAACACACCGAGTGAAAGGGGACCCGCCGGCGCGGTACATCGGCGACCTCGATGTGGCCGCGGCGTCGGCGGCTGCGCCCGGCTGGCTGCGGGCGAGGCGTGACCGCGGCGCTTCTGGCAATCCGCAGCGCCGCGGGAAGGCGGTCCAGCAACCCGATGGCCACATGAGCTGCGGCTTTCGGTCGCCAGCGCCATGGCGGCGAGCGATCCGCGTGGGCAGCGCAACTTCGGCGGCCGGACTCACGCTCGGGGAGAACCGCAGCGTCCGCTCATGGAGTACCGTCCCGGTCCCGCAGCGTCGGGGAAGGTTCTTGCGGAGAAAAAGATGCCGCCCAGCGGAGAAAATATCTCGGTCATTGGCGCGCGCGACGCCTATAAATGGGCCTCGTGGCTGCTGTCGAGCTTCGCCCTCGACTTGGCAAAACTCTGCCTAGGCGAGCGCGATCGCGCGCCCGGTCTCCCTCTTTCCCCTCTCTTCCCTCGCCCGTGCGCCACTTTTTCCCCAACTGGCGCCGCGCGCGCAACTAGGGTTAGGCGTTCCGGCCCGAAGGATCATCTTGAAGATGGCGGTCGGTCGGTAAGCTCCCTCAGTCCTACCTTTTCGTTCCGCTATTTGGTTTGTGAATGAGGTGCGAATAGGCGCCTAGGGGCATGCAAACAAATATCATGTAAAAACTTACAAATAAAATAAAACACTCAACCTTGAACAACTACAACACCTTGCTCGGGTGGTAACACTCCTGCCGATCCAATCCTGCAGTTTTGCGGGTTCGAGCCGTCGCGGGAGCAAATTTTAACTGCCCGAAATATAGTGGCTGCCGTCGTGCGAGGCGGCG
This sequence comes from Hyparrhenia diplandra, assembly GCA_015847255.1. Classification (NCBI taxonomy): domain Eukaryota; kingdom Viridiplantae; phylum Streptophyta; class Magnoliopsida; order Poales; family Poaceae; genus Hyparrhenia; species Hyparrhenia diplandra. Next base: position 3,055 of record JADLZK010009451.1, on the reverse strand, counting down.
GCTATCGGCCTAGCCCTAAAAATCTATCGGTCCGGCTAGCTCTTGTGCGTGTTTTTGTTGCGGGCAGCTGGCCCGATATCGACGACGACCTTGCCCCAAAAAATCTATCGGCGGCCTGCTCTTGTGTGCGGCCTAGTGTTTACTTCTGGCTTGCGTGCGGGGAAAATTTTTTGCCTGCTGAATAAAGGAATAAATATGTAGTCGATTTTGCTTTCGGCGCTACGGGCGTGGCCCGACCTCGACGGCCTAGCCTCAAAAAAAATCTATCGGGCCAGCTTTGCTCTTGTGCAGCCAAGTGTTACATTTGCGGGCGGCTGGCTGACTATCGACGACCTTGCCTCAAAAATCTATCGGCGGCGCTTTGCTCTTGTGTGCGGCCAAGTGTTGCTAAAAAAAGGCGTCGTTAGCGGCGGCCCGGAGCGGCGGGGGACTAAAACATATTTCTAACCAAGCTGTTTCATCATTCGTGGGCCAAATGAGACAAATAACCTAATTTGAGCGCACCACCACGAGCATCACAAGCTATGGCGATATCTTTATGTCTATATCGTATGCGTTTATTTTTCATTTAAATGGTTACACATTAAGCCAATTCTTAAGTCAATGCTATATTATGACGAAGATAGAAAGTATCATAGATTGTGTACCCATACGTGACGGGATTACGGCGTCGCGAGAAAATGGAGTCGCAACCAGTCGCTTATTTCTAGTAGTGACCCCACCGCCTTAGGTTAAACGCCCTGATCTGCGGTCGGCGGTGCCTCTTTCAGCCACCTGGTGCACGCGACAAGTCGAGGTGGGAAGAAGCCGGATCCTACGGCCCTCCACGGGCGAAACATCGGACGAGGAGCGAAGTCGGCGAAGGTCGGCGAAGTAGCCAGCCGGGCTCGACGACGAGCGTCCTGGCGGCGTCGCCCCGTAGTGAAGACGCGGTCGGTGGGAACCAATAACAAGGCAGCCACGTTGCCCTGCGATCGATCCTCACAGTCTCCCCTCAGTCACACCTGCCCCGTGGCGGATCGGTGACACCGTGGGTGTGGTGACCCTGATGGCACCCATGGGACCCACGTGCCGTCCCGCCGTGTCTGGATGGATTGTGTACACTAGTTTAATTGCTAGGTCTGCGGTAATTATTACCGCGGTATTACAAATCATATTTCGGTGTCGGAAAAATTCCCAAAATTTGTAAATTCATTATTTTGATTTATAGAATTTTATCATGTAATTAGTTCTATTATTATTACATGATAGGTTATGTTTGAAATAATATTACCCCTAATGATTTAATTGGGGATTAATATTATAAAATCCATATCTCATGCATATTAACTCCGTTTAGCGTGAAAGCGACTTCCATAATTCATCTAAAAATCTAGCTCTATGCATCTAACCCATTACCACCATAATTTCTATGTTTGTTTTGAATCTTTATGGTTCAGAAGCTAGGTTTATGGGAGTACCCAGGAGTAGTTTTTCGACGACCAAGTAGGGCTTCCGTCGAGAGTAGAATAGAGGCGTTAAAGCGCCCGAGTTAAAGCAAAAGAACCTCGAGGCAAATCCTTACCCACTAATCATGACCTTAATAAGATGATATGATGATGATGATGATAGATATGATGCATCGCGAAAGTGGATGAGCGATTTGGTATATATAGTGGTATGAGCTTCCATAGCAGTAGCTGTGGAGCTAAGTCGGACAACGTAATCATGCGTTATCTGCTGACATATACGTTGGCAATCAAGTATAACCTAAGATCGCCTAATGACCTTAACAACAAAAGAGGTGGGTGATGATAGTGATTCATTGTGAGATGAGTTACTTACTGAGGAATGCGTGAGGGGATTCTGCGGAGAAGACTCGCCTCCCTAGGGACGGTTCATAGACCTTCTACCTAGTGAGATATTTAAGTGCGGCCACGCGCCGATATGGGGTGGCTTGATTCACCCAGTTGGGTTGAGGAGTATAGTGGGAGCCAAGATTGGGAGGGCGAAAGCGACCTGTGGGATGGAGACATGGGTGTTGACACCTCTTAAGCCATGTTTTTAGGTGTCGATTAAATACATAATAAAGGTATAAAAAGAATAGAAGGCATAGAATAGGTGTTATCGCGATAGAAGTTCCATGAGTTTTTGGTGAGTTTATATCTTTTAGGGGACTTAACGGGGAAAAATACCGGGAAATTGAGAGAAAACCCCCATATAATAAGAAGATTTACCGAGAAGACTTTTCGATCAGAAAAGTGAACTAAAACATTCTAGAAGACACCGAAGACACGGGAAAAAGACTGCGACGCGGGGGCCCACCGGCTGGCGCCCGTGAAAGGCCTGCTGGCGGCGCCGGGTGGGGTCCCACTGGGATCGAGCCTCTCCCTCTTATGTCGGTTCACCACCAGAGCCTTGTGGTTGCATCTATGCCATTATTGAAATCGGTTTGATCCAAGGGCCGGCATTCATCGCGAGGACTATATAAGGACGTCCTACCTCGGCCTTGAGGCATGAAAATCATTATTCATCGGACTCACTCGATCATAGCTAGAAACCATACCTCTCTAATTAGAAGAGCTAGATCAAGTTGAGAGAGATAGTAGAAAGTTGAGAGATAGATCAAAGAACTTGATTAGAGTTCTAGATATCGTTCTTGAGAGATAATTAAGAAGAGTTGAGGAGAAGTAAGGAGAAAGTACGCGGATCGTCGGGTGACTCTCTACGCTTGTACCTCTGGGATCAAAGGCTTCATTGCACTTGATCTTGAGACTTCTTTGGTGGATCAACCTTATAGTTGAGTAAGTTCACTTATTTATATTTCTTTTGGTTTTATGACTCATTAGAGTACTTTGATTCTTGCTCTGCTCTTGAATTGAAGTTGTTACCTCTAGTGTGAGGCGTGGTGTCTATACTAGATAACTCATAATTGCTCCCACACCGCGGATAGTGGTAGATACGTGGTAGTGACTGAGTACCATTGAGTCCTTTGTATTCCACATCCGTAGATAGGATTTGTAGGATACGAGTCTTTATGCGAGATAGTAAGTTTCTGCCCTTACCTTCTCTTGAT